>JAURVB010003011.1:0-35163 GCA_033002965.1 Piper betle | reverse complement strand
AACCTCAATCAACGTGATAATCCACATATTATCACTTGTTTATATTTACCCTTAGGGTGTCTAGAATTAAGGTTTCAAATTTTAGCTTAATCGAATAGCATTTGGTCTGTCCGAAGAATCGTTTGGTTAAGACCAATGATAAAACCCTAAGTATGAAATCACACAATAAGTAGAATTGTAACCCCAAACCTTAACTTAAACTACATAATGAGGTTTAACCCATCACTACGTAAAATAAGTAGGTTAATTAACTTTTACATATTGTACATGTGTGGATGATTTGCCTTATCCTGTGTGCTGGTGTGACCAATTATGATCAAATTCCATCTCTTATTAGGTTACACGGATTGAGCACGTTGATTTAGGACACAAGGCTCCACTCATCTAGGTTAGTAGGAATCTCTTGCAACACCCTTATGTTTGGCTCTTAAGTATAACGTTTAGTGTTTTAAATGATAGGTCAACACCCTTATGTTTTAAACGTTCAGCAACATTTTTATTGGATCTCTCCGATACTGAGCCATTTAGTCATATTTTATCACAAGTTCAATAAAATTACAAGGATGAGATTTCTCGTTGGTTTTTGAACTAAAACTCCAGAAATGTATGATATAAGCCTCTTCCCTAAGCCTATTATTTATATATGTGCATTTTTACGGATTTCACAAATAAATGAGTGAGTGGTATGGAGATATGCAAATTGCACTAATACCCCTTCTACCCTTAAATGGTGCAATGTATGTAAGGTACTACAAATGTGGCGCATTTCTAGAAATTGTGGCACATTGGTTCCAAAGCACATGGGTACTGTGGCAGGTGATATATGGAAGATGTGAGGGCATAAGCGATATATGAATGTTTATATGTTTGTAAGATGCCACTTTGTAGGCAATCATGGTATGATATGTAGCCGCATCGGCCTTCACTTACCACCCTGTATGATTCTGGAACTTTCTACAATTTTTTTGTTGGTGTTTAGATACCCGTATGCAAGTAATGCTATATTCATAGTCTATACAAAACTAGTAATCAATTTTTTGACTGTTAACATTTTTCTCTAATATATATATAGGTGTTTAGTATTTTTGATCGGCGTAAGAAGATGGATCAAACGACTCATGGCGGGGAATTTCGGGTTGTATTTGTGTTAATTACGGAGTTGATATGAAATTGAGATGTAGTATGTTACAAGAATAAGCCCTGAAGTTGTATGAACTTGTATGATTAGGGATAATTCAATTTATTGTTGTTGTGCACGTGTGTTTTATATATCATTGCATTATTATTGTGGTGCTGACACACTTTAGGGCACTCTAACGATCATCAGCAAGGTATAAGC
Source organism: Piper betle (assembly GCA_033002965.1). NCBI lineage: Eukaryota > Viridiplantae > Streptophyta > Magnoliopsida > Piperales > Piperaceae > Piper > Piper betle. The sequence goes on along the minus strand of JAURVB010003011.1, from coordinate 33,824 downwards.
CTCAAAGTCCTGAAACACGATGAGGAGCTTACCAGGTATGCAAAGCATAATTTAATCGAGTAAAATTAGGGTTCCATAATTGGTCAAGTAGTCGAACCCCACATGGTTTGAACCATGTTGGTGTTGGTTGGGTCGGGTGGGTTGATAAAAGGACCATTTTAGTGTGGTTGGTGCGGTCTACGTCATTAACTTTAGTTGGTGGGAGGGGGTGTAACTTTCTTTGCCTTAGAAGGGCAAAGTTTGTCAATTAGTTGAAATTTTAAGAAGCAAAAATGAGGGAAGTGCACGTTGATCTCCATCCCCTCGCCTTCCCTTTCTCCTTGACAGCAATCTTCTTCCTCCTAGCCAGCATCTCCCCACCTTCTCTTCCTATCACCTCATGTAGATACCATCCCCTCACTGTCTCCTCTCTATTCTTACTTGTCGTAGTTTTCCTTATTATATGTGATTCATCCCATATAGATTTAAGTTATGTAGGTGTGACGTGAAATAATTAATTCTTATTTGTTTATTTGCTAATTATTAGTGATTAGTATGTCATTGGCATATTTAACTATCATAATTAGAAATAAGATAATTGATCAAAATTAAATATTGAAATGCTAATAATTTATGTTTTATTAATATTTCGAAAAATCATTTATTCTTAGCTAACCAAAGTATGAAAATAGGAGCTAAGGCCTTGAAAATGTATGAAACTAACACAAAATATGACTCTATTTAAGGCTCATGAGCTCTATAACTCTACAACCCTACAAACAAAAGTGATCACAATGGTATCTAAGATGTGAACGGATCCATTGGTTATTCACTTTTTAATTCATCCTATGGATTTCCTCGTGTACTCACTTTTGTAATCTCATCTAGTATCTTCCAAAATCTGGCAGGGCCAACTTGCTGCATAGATTGCTTCAACCATGGTCCCCACTGCCCTATCACACTTCTCTCTAAAGGTCATTCTGTAAGTATTTTGATCATGCTATTCCTGCCCTATCCCGCTGACGACACTGTTGACCTTAAGCACATAGGTGCTTTCTTCATCCTACTTGCTATCAACATATCAGTCTCCATGTCTCACACTGACACTAGAGTGTCCATTTTTTGGCTAACCTTATCCTATCAGTACTATGTTGACTACTACACAAGCAGATGATCTTTGGCTTACCATCGTCTAATCATGTTCCTAGTGAACGCGAAACTTTACGAAGGAAATTGGTATTTTCTAATACTCAGTTATCTATGATGATATTTACGTTCTTTACTATCCTCATGTACCATATCTAGGAGAACTTGGCTCGTTATGTGGTCTGGATACTACAATCCTAGTTTGATGGACAACCAAATACTGCGCAGGTTCTTAAGTCTAGGTTAGTTTTGTACTCATTGCTATTCTAGCCCCTAGTTGGGTATCTCACATTCTAAAACTCTCGTGTACAGCTTGTAATCATATGAATACAACGGAATCCTATAGATGGTCATTCATTCTTATGTATTAACGTAAATGGAGGGTCCTTTGATAGGATATCTTCTGGAACACAACAAGGAAAATAAGGAGAAAGACGAGAGAAGTTTAGGGCTAAGGAAAATGGAAAATGGTCTCGAGGATGAGGGAAGAGAAGGAAGACGAAAGGAGAAACAAAGGAAGAAGAGGAGAGGAAAGAAATGGAAGATGAAGGTTGGGTATTTATTGTTGAGTTTGTCCCACATCGGTCATACAGGTTGTTGGTGACTTGTATATAGGCTAATAGGAAAGCCTTATTCCATGAGTTGGCTTTTGGATTAAGAGAGGCATGTGACACATATTGTTAGTTTCCTTTGGTTATTTAAAATCCTTTTTGGGGGCCCGAAGGGTCCAACAGTGGTTTCGAAGCTTGGGTGGGGGCCCAAAGGGCCTCTAACAATTATAGGGTTTCTCTCTATCATTTCCCTTAAGATATGGCAAAGCTAGCTGATTCTTGAATTTATTCCCAAGTATGAATTCTATGACTTCATCCATTTTTATTTGGTTTTCATACAGTTGTGCATCATGCATCCCAAGTGACACTCCTAATGTCATCCTTCTAGGATAGGTCTTATAAAAGGTGTAAGAGTCTAACAATCTACAAATTTCCCATGGTCCACTGAAGTGTATCTCCTAGTACTATTAATTCTTCCCCTACACAGGAATTCAAATTGAGCAATACCATACTAAGGTGTATTTCCTAGAATTGTAAATCAAGCTGATCTCTCCTATGAGAACTGCACTGTGAGTCCTGCATGGACTAGGATTGTCCAAAAGGGGTTTGAAACATACGATAAGCAAACTAAACTTGTGAGGGACTCAGTTCTAAGACCTAATTAGAGTTGACACGACTGAACCAAAAATAAAAAGGGTCGAGTGCGTAGCATCTAAATGAGTGTACTGGACATTGAAGGAAGCTAAGGTTGGACAAACAGACACTATATATGGGGTACAAACCTTAACAAGAAGGGTCGAACCTAACCAACTTGATCCGGGTCAAGATTGAACCAACTCAAAACCATCGGGCAATCAGCCCGAGGTTTTATATATGCTTAAACCTTTGTCCAATTACCTATTGCTTGGAATTTGACTTGACTAATTATCTCCTAGCATAAAAGAGCATTGAAAATCGAAACAACATGTTTCTACTCAATATAATCAACCACATAAACTGATAATTCTATGTATCTTGCATTAATTATTGACCAAAAATATAAAGATAATTTTATGGGCAGAAAAATAAATACACTACTACTGATGTTCGCTTCTTAAGAGAAAGTAATAATGATTAAAATACCAATTATTACAACTGCCCCTACTTACATGACATAAAAGCTGAACCAAGCACTGAACCGACTCGAAACCTAACCAAATCGGGTCAAAAGCCAGACAAAACCATGAATCAAAAGTTCAAGTTTTACAAACGTGGTATTACAACTGCAAGTTGAACACGACAGTTTTGGGAAGGCTTTTGAAGGACAGATTATGAGAATATTTTACTTTATTGATTTTGGGCTTGTTGTGAAAACTTGAGCATTTACCATATTAGTTATGCAACTCGTTTCGATTTATGTGAGATCAGAGTTTTACTCATTTTTTATATTTTATTTTCCGCTGAATTCATTTATTTTCCTTGTTTTACCAAGAATACCTAATTTTCTTGTCGAAGCGGTAGCTAACCGCACCCAAGTGAAATATAAAACACTGAAATAGTAAGGTTATTGCGATTCAAATAAGAATCTTAAACAAATCATTCAAGCCCTTTGTATAGCAAGGATGAAGTCTAACTCAGTATTTTGGGTAGATCAAATAAAATTTAAAGTGACGATCTGTCTTGGAGATAAAAAAGGTGAATCATCATAAAAACCACCGTATCTAAAGAATTATGTCAGCTTTAGCCAATACCTAGGGAATTGCATCAAATGAATTTACACAAGTCAAAATTACTCAAGCAAATTTAGAGAAGATGAGGTTGTTCGTAGTGGACAATTTACAAAATTCATGTCCTCCTAGTCTCTTTGGTTGGCAGATATCTTTCATTGCCAGAGTCTGTGTCTGGAAAATGTATTTGAGTTGTTCTTCCACCAAAATTTTACTTCCCGTCAATTAATTTATGAGACAATTCTTTTTTATCTTTGTTTATATAAACTAAATAGAATGAAGGTAGTAATACTTCTCCTACAGAATAGGACTGAACTTAGTGAATGCTACTTCGCAAATTAATTCCAATCACTAATAAAGGAATTGAATATCCATAGTCTAAACTTCACACAAAAGTCTTCATCAATAAATGTCATTGGTAGATAACCTAAAATCCCTTTATTTTTCTTCTTAATAATGTACATATAGTGTAAAACCCCAACTTCGGGTTAGAGCTTTCCCAATTGTAGTTTTTTTGGTTCAGGTTTGTATTGAGTTGGTTCAAATGAGCTCAAGTAGACTAATTTTTAAACTACAAGTATCGGCCCAAATGTTCATATGAGCATATTATAGTGGTTGAGTATCCCGACATGCAGATGATAAGAGCATAAGTTATCAGTGTATACCGAGGTATAAAGATTTATTTCTATATGTTAGTTATGGTTTTAGGCCTAGATCTAGGCTGTTGCAGCGTTTATTATCTGTTTTATATTTTCAGGGTATCTCATTGCATGCATCATAAGGATTTCAAATCATCGGATTGTGCCCCTGTGGGCCCAGCTTAATCGAGTCACAGATTTTCACTTGAGAGTTCATTGGTTCGAGGCCCATTTAGCCTTTTCACCTCAATTCTTGTCTATAGAGTCACTTTTAGGACTCGAATCAGTTTCGACTTTGGACAGTCTCGATTTGAGTATTTTGTCCATATGTATATTGCATATACTTATAGGTGGGTCCCACTAGACCCCAAGTTGTCTGACCTTCCTATCATGCCACATGGAAAGATCTGAGTTGTCCATGTGTCCTTTTTCACGATTTCAAAATTTACACCCTCTAGCGCCAACCACTTTGGCTTGCCACTGGCATGTTTCCACCTCGCCCCTAGCCACCGGATCGGTACGACCGTGACCACTTTGCGGCCAGCTTTTAGTCCGTACCCACAATCACCACCGGCGCAGCCGAAGTCACCGCCGATGACAGCGTTTTTGCTGTCGATCTTCGTCACTGTTGCCACCCTTTTTGGCCATTTTTCGGGGCCAGGGATTGTCCTCTAGCAAAGCCAACTAGCCCAAAAGCTTCATCCTGCCGAGATCTTCATTTTGAGACCACCCATGACCACCACTACATTCACAATCGCCGCCATCGACGTCACCGCAGCCAACAGTGATTCTGCATCTTTCCAGCCATTTTCCAACTAGCCGATGGCCAGACCTTGCCGGCCATCACTGCTATCACATTCCCCGTCCTCTCCTCCATCGATCTCGACCAGGCCGTCGGTGTTTTCGGAAACGGGCACCGTTGCTCCCCTGTCCGACCCGTTAACCCTAGGGTCGTTCCCCTGTCCTCGTCTGCGTTCACCTGCCTACATTCGCATCTGCCTAATTGTGTCTGCACATGCCAGTACATGTCTGAGTCCACCTGTCCAGTTTAGGTCCACCCACCCAACCCATCCCATTTCCAGTTAACCTAGACCGGGTTGGTTTAGCCCATTTGGTTTAGTCTAGTTCAGCTTAATTCGCTCTGATTCAGCTCAGTTCAATTTATTTTCGACCGTTTCTCTACCGTTTTTAGTAATTTCAAAACCCTTGCATAAGTTTAGATGCATATTCACATTGTATAGCATGTTTGGATGTTATTAGTATTTTTATTTATTTATTAATTATTTTATATATTTATTTATTTATTCATAATTATTTATTTCTTATTTTTTATATATTTGCTGACTATGATGAATGATTATGTGATTAGTTATTGTTATAGATAATGTATTTGCTTCATAGATATTATTTTTATTCATGTTTATCTCATTTTATTTAATTAATTGATTGATTATTAATTATTTCTTACTCGTATTATTATCGTATGTATGTAGTCGTATATTCGTATATTTAATATTTATATTAATATTCTTCATGATTAATTAATATTATTTATTTATTTATTTATCTATTAATTTATCTAATTAATTATTTTTTATTTAATTAATTATTTATATGTTTACTAACACGAGTATATATAATATTTAACTGTATCTTGTCATGTATTTATATAGAATAACTATATTATTATTTTATTATTAGATTACTATTTATATTCATATATTTATTATTTACCTAAGTATCCATGAGGGTATTTATTTATTTATTATTATTATTATGTCTCGATTTACATGTCGTATGTTTAGTTTTAGGTTTATTTAGTACTGTTTTATTTATTAGGATGTATTGATGATATAAGCACACACCACAAGCATGCATCATATAGAGTTATTGGTAATTTACTTGGCATTGGGTTTCCATGTAGGTTAAGGAATCGGAGCTCGTTGTAGATGTATCGATGTACTTGGAGCTCAGACCACATGTTCGTAGGACTCTCCCTCTCTATTTGACTCTCTATGCGTAGAGTTTAATCGTGTTTTAGAAGTAAGACGCATCAATGGTATTTTGTCGGATCCTTCCGATGTGGGGCCATTTAGTCGTGTTTCTACACATATTTCATAAAACTACAAGGATGAAACAATAGCCCAATTTGGCCTGAAGGAACGTACAAAATCATGATATTATAATTTGGAAGCTACTTGTTGGGCTATCGCGTACAGACTTTACGAAAGCGGATCTCAACCCTCCGTGGAGGCTTAAGACCGACACCTGGCTTAGTTTTCATAGAATGCATGCAAAGTTCATTCTACAATGGAAAATTTTAGACTTAAAAGTTTCCTATATGAACACCCTTAGTCATAACAGAGGTATAACTACTCCTATGACTCTGAGCGGTGACTTTAAAAATTTGATGGTCACTCCCAACAATAAAAGAACCACACCCTCACTACAGTTTATAGTTTGCATGCTGTTGTATGTATCATATTCTTACTACTTAGTTCAAGTGATTAGCTTAGGTCTTCTTATTATTTACATGAAGATCATGTGAGTATTTAACAAGGGTGGGTTCATGGTTACCTATCCAAATACCCTAGACGAGTAATAATTAAAGAGTCAAAGAATTACACAACATCATCGAGTATCAGGGCATCAAACCCTAATACCCAGACTTCATGTGGGTCTTCAAGTGGTGTGAACCATAAGCTCCTCCACCCATGTTACTCTAACACACAAACAGCTGCAGCCAAATATGTTTTGTGTACTTGACTTAGCTCCTCGTCATGTTCCAGGACTCTGGGGCTTATATACCTTGCAAAAGATGGTTAGCCTTGCCCCAAAATATTATAACTCCATAGTAAAATATAATAATAAAAGATAAAACGTACTAGCATAATCATCATAGCATACATCCAAATCGTACAAGGTTCACATAGTTAGGGCATATGCCCATCATACAGTCATCCACAAAATATATAGTCGAAAGCAAACAACATAGCATAGGGCCCCCGCCACCACCGCCATTGTACCGTTTGATCCATGCACCAAGGCCAGCCAATGCTAGGGAACCTCACCTACAAATAATAGAAAACCACGTCAATAATCAAATAAATTTAATTACTGGTCCAAATAACTATTGGTAAAATAACAAGTTGATAAATAGGTATTCTATTACCCACAGAACTTATGAAACTTCAAAATTGGCTCATACGAGGCAGTAAGCAAACATACTTAAACAAGTGTCAGCCGCATGCATGGGTAATATTCATATTCATACATACAATGCTTACACCCTCACATCCTCCATATTACACCTGCCATGGTACTTGAGTGGCCAAATGAATAGTTAAGTTAGTGCTACAAATTTTGGAAATGTACCATGTTACGCAGTACCCTCATATACCGCACTACCTTAGGGTTTAAAGGAGTACTAGTGCATTCCATATATATCTTCATACCGTTCACTCTCTAATTTGTGAAATCTATAAAATTACGCGTACTTATATAATAGGTTTAAGAGGGAGGCTTATATCATATATTTCTGGAGTTTCAGTTCGAAAACCAAAAAGGGTCACATCCTTGTAGTTTTATTAAACATGTGTAGAAAACACGACAAAATAACTAAACATCAAAGGGATCCGATAAAAGACCACCGTTGTCGTCCTATGTCTAAAACACGGTTAAACTCGACACACATGGAGTGAAACAGAGATCAAGCAAAGGCGAGTGCTACAAACCTTGATGAGGAGAGCTCCATATTTCAATCGGTGAACTCACCCGCGATACCTAGCATGGAGATGGAGCTGAATAAGAATCAGGTCACATCAACATGCAAAATAAGGCAAAGCCTCCACACAAGCTCAATACTTAACATCACTTAATTTTCTTAATTAGGTCCTCAGCGAAGTGTTAAACCTTATTAGGTAACTTAATTAAGGTTTTGGTTTCATGTTCAGTTAGTGGGTTTTAATCAATTCTACGGTTTTTAATTGAACGGGCTTACTAGACGATTTTTCGGATGGGCCTAACAATGTCCAAATGGGCTGAAATTTGGATGTGTTGTCCCTTACACTCTAAGGTTCGTAGGTAAATTTCACTATGGCTGGTCCATAGGCCAATCAAGGAGAACAAGGCCCATTAAGCTCAGTCCTAAGATGCTGGAACAGTGTTCATGGGCTGAGCACCAATTTTGTAACGGCTGGTTCATGGGTTAAAGGATTCCAAATGGGCTTTGGTCAGTGGGCCTAATTAGCTAACACATTTATCTTGAGCCCAGTAAGAGCCTAATAAAACTCTGACCTCGACTTGCCCGATAAGCACCTCATGTACTTGCAATGTAAAGCTGGGCGGCCCACCCAGGATTTTACCGTCAATCAATTGTTTCCTGAATAGCGTTAGTAGAGCCCTACCATTCTTGCAGTGGTTTGTGTATGGTATGGTTTACGTTTCCTAACCGTAGCCTTCTTCAATGCTCGGTATGCCTCTTTGGATGCTGCATGCCCGGCTTTTCATTTCAGTAAGAGCCTAATAAAACTTGACTCGACTTGCCCGATAAGCACCTCTATGTACTTGCAATGTAAAAGCTGGGCGGCCCACCCGAGGATTTTTACCGTCAATTCAATTGTTTCCTGAATAAGGTTAGTAGAGCCCTACCATTCTTGCAGTGGTTTGTGTATGGTATGGTTTAAGTTTCCTAACCGTAGCCTTCTTCAATGCTCGGTATGCCTCTTTGGATGTTGCATGCCCGGCTTTTTCATTTTTTGGTCTAGTCGAGTCATATATACTTAGATGCTACGACTATGTCCCTTGTAGTGCAATTCTCGAGGTGGGCTCGATTGCTATACAGTAAAACTAAGTTTTTGGATTTTAGGCTAACCCAACCCATACCTCTTTAGCTAACCCAACTCATACGTAACACCCGAATTTCAGTTCACCTGGGAACCAAATCAGAAATGTTACAATCGAGTTGAGTCATGTTTAAAGTTGTGGGTCGTTAAGACTCGATCGATAAAATAGATTGGAACAACCCGCTTGGTGTCATGATAATGAAAGACATTGTTAAATATATGTCAAAACACATCAAATATAAATAAAAGTAAGAACAAAATGTATGCGCTGAGCTCAAGTGTGTGTAGCATTTATCTGCCCTTATACCAAAGTCAACTCAAGATTTCAAGACATACAAATATAATATGAAAAATGTTAGTAACGGGTGCTACTGGTCGAAAAAATAACTAGTACATAATGGAAAATGGGTATTCCATTACCCACGAAAACTTATGAAACTTCAAAATTGCCTCACACTAGGCGATAATCAAACATACTTAAACAAGTATCGGCTCCCATGCACGCCACTTATATTCACATTCATACATACAATGCTTACGCTCTCACATCTTTCATATTTCACCCTCCAGAGTATTCGAGTGGTAAAAGGAATAGTTATGTTAATACCACAAATTTCAGAAATGTACTGTGTTACACAATACCTCATAAACTGCACTACCTTAGGGTGGTCCATACATATCTCCATACAGCTCATTCTCTTATTCATGAAATCCATAAAAATGCGTATACTAATATAATAGGTTTAGGGAGGAGGCTTATATTACATATTTTTGGAGCTTTAGTTCGAAAACCAACAAAGCATCTCATCCTTTTAGTTTTATTAAACTTGTGTAGAAACACGACTAAATGACCTGACATTAGATAGATCCGATAAAACACTGCTGATGTCGTCCTAGTCTAAAACATGATTAAACTCTACACGTAGAGAGTCAAGCAAAGAGGGAGAGTCCTACGAACCTGTGATCCAAGCTCTAAGCTACGGTGAGCTTGGACTCCTTAACCTACATCAAAACTCACTGCTAAGTAAAATACCGATGTCTCTATATGATACATATTTGTGGTGTCTGCTTATATTATCAATACATCACAATAAAGAAAACAATATTAACAAACCTATAACTAAACATGTGGCATGCAAATCGTGACATAATAATAATAAATAATAAATAAATAAATGTACTCATGAATAATTAGATAAACAGTAAATAAATGAACCTAAACAATACTCTAATTATAAAATAATAATATAATTATACTATATTAATACATAGGTAAACACGAGTAAATATCATATATACTCGTGTTTGTAAATATATAAATAATTTACTAATTAATTAACAAATAAATAAATAAACCAATAGTTAATACTCATTAATCATGAATAATAATATCATCATAGTTATACAATACAAGAATAAATAATTAAATACAAATAAATAATAACATACACACAAACAAACAAATAGATAAATAAATAAATACATATATACATACATAAATACATACATACATACATACATACACATATACTCAATTTAGTAAACATAACTAAGAATAATATTAATAAGTAAATATATCATTAATCATAAGAAGTAATCATATAAAATGCAATATAATCAATAAATACACGAACAATACCAAATAAATAATAATAAATAAAACAATAAATAAAGAAAAATAATCATAATATCCAAACATGCTAAATCATATAAATATGCATCTAAACTAATACTAAGGTTTTCAAAGTATAAAAAAATGATCAAAAAATAGCGAAAAATCATTAAAAATGAGCTAAACCAGACCAAGCCGAGCTGAACCAGACCAAACCGAACTGAAACCAGCTCGATCTGGGTTTACTGAAAATAGGCCGGGTTAACTAGGTAGACATGATGGACATGAACTTGGGCATGGGCAGGCGGGCTCGGGCACAACCAGGTGAACGATAATGCGGGTAGGGGGTAAACTAGGGGCAGTGGTGTCTGTCACCTGAAAACGGTGACGACGACACGTCTGGGGTCGCCACTGGTCAGAATCGATGGCCCATGTGATGAGGAACATGTTGGTGGTGGCGATTGACAAAATTCAGCTTGTGGCTTTCTTCTTCCTCTTTTGAACTCCAATCACCCTCCTCCACATTTCTAACCTTCTGGGGTGGTAGGTTTTGAGGCTGGATGCCTCAAAATACCTCCCCTTTATCTTCCCTCGCTAGTTTCAGGTTTGTGCTGCCTCTGTTGTTCATTTTTTGATGTTTTTCTCATGCATGTTTGTATTGTTTCATTTTTATGACATTTTTATAATATAGATCTGCCTGTTAGGAGAATTTTGAGTACTCATATATCTTATTTGGCCACATAAATAAATAGATATATTTTTATTAAAACACGTAGGTTACTTATCTACACTATTTCGGTATAAAAATCATATCTTGGCACTCTGATGTTAAATTTTCATGATTTGTGTATTTTTTTCATTCATAACATGTATATCTACAACTTTTTGTTGGTTTTTTTACATGACATGACCTATAATGTGGATGTATGAGGGTAAAAAGTGAGGAAAGATGGCAACTTTCACCGTTACAATGACATAAGTGCCCATTCTCCAATTTTTACTTTTGACTTTGTAGGATCTGTTGATTTACAGCATGCCATATTTTTCATGGTGAAGTTAAGAGTACCTTATAAAATTTTAAGCCTAATTTAACTTCTAAATAATCATGAACATCACTCATAAGTATGCCTTGTATTTCGTTTGTTGTTTATGAATATGAGCATGATCTATAATTATATTATATGTTAAGCCATCAATTTTAAGCTAATAAAATCTGCAATTCTGAAATAAGTGTTTACTTAAATTATATAAATTTTGGGAATGGGTAAAAATTATCTAAGTATGTTTTGGAAGTGTTTACCCGGACAGCGTAAAAATGGAGGGTGAAAACATTATTTTTTTCACTCCGGTTATAAATTATCTTAAAATAGGTTAATGGTGTTGTATTTCAATGAAACTTGGTCCATACCTTACCCTATGTTTCAGTAGCACCGTTACCAATTTTGGGGCCATTTGGTTAGGTTCCCAATTTTATTTACGAATTTCCAATGTATTAGGGTCAATATAGCTCTAGAAACAGCCCATCTAGTGACCCAACTTATAAAATTCACTTAGGCCCATTTACAAAGTAAACTGAGCCCATCTAGTAACCCAACTTGTAAAAATCATCAAGGTATGTTTAGAGTTATTTATACGGACAGTGTAAAGATGGAGGGTGAAAACCCTATTTTTTTCACTATGGTTATAAATTATCTTAAAATAGCTTAATGGTGTTTTATTTTAATGAAACTTGGTCCACAACTTACCCTATGTTTCAGTAGCACCGTGACCAATTTTGGTCCCATTTGGTTAGGTTCCCAATTTCATTTATGAATTTCCAATGTATTAGGGTCCAAATAGCTCTAGAATAGCCCATCTAGTGACCCAACTTGTAAAATTCACTTAGGCTCATTTACAACTAAAATGAACCTAAACCTTACAAACTCCATGTGTAAGCAAGCTAGACCCGTTAACCCATGCCCATTTGGTGTCCTCTAGCCCATGAACAAACAGTTATAAAATTGGTGTGCCACCCAAGAACAATGTTCTAGCACTTTAGGGCCAAGCTTAATGGGCATTGTTCCCCTTGATTGGCCCATAGCCATGGTGGAATTTACATGTAAACCTTAGAGTAAAAGGGCTTTCTCATCCAAATTTTGGTCCATTTGGACATTGTTACACCTTCCAAAAAATGGTATGGTAAGGTCATTTGATTAAAACCATAAAATTGATTAAAGCACACTAAGTGAACATGAAACCAAAACCTTAATTAAATAACCTAATAAGGTTTAGCATTTTACATAGAACCTAATTAAGATAATTAAGTGATGTTAAGTGTTAAGCTTGTATGGAGGCTTTGCCTCATTTTGCATGCCGATGTGACTCGATTCTTATTCGGTTCTATCTCCATGCTAGGTATCGTAGGTGAGCTCACCGACTTGAATACGGAGCTCTACTCATCTAGGTCCATAGGACTCTCCCTTTACTTCATCTCTATTTGACTCCCTATGTGTTGACTTTAACTACGTTTTAGACATTGGATGGCATCAGTGGTATTTTATCAGATTATTTTGATGTTAGGCTATTTAGCCGCAACACGTGTTTAATAAAACTTCAAGGTTGAGACCCTTGATGGTTTTTGAAAGATAAGATCCAGAACTAAGTATTAAATCCTCTCCCAAACCTATATGTATAAATTTAAGGTTTTACGACTTTTACAAGTAAAAGTGTGTATGGGATGTATGGACCGCACTAGTACTCATTCAAACCCTGAGGTAGTGTGAAGTATGAGGGTACTGCGTAACGCATTACATTTTCAGAATTTGTGGCACTAACTTAACTGTTCCTTTTTCTACTTGAGTACCATGGCTGGTGTACTATGAAGGATGAGGTAAGTGTTGTATGTATGGATATGAATATTAGTCGTGCATACATGCTAGCACTCATTTAACTACGTTTACTAACCGCCTAATGTGAGGCAATTCTATAGTTTCCAAAGTTTTTGTGGGTAATGGAATAACGATTTTCTAGCTTGCTATTTTACCAGTAGTTATTCAAACCAATAATCAAATTTATTTGATTACCGACGTGGTTTTATATTTTATGTAGATGAGGTTACCAGGCATTGGCCGGCCTAGGTGCATGGATCAGTCGGCTCAATGGCAGTGGTGGCGTAGGCTATGTGCTATGTTGTCTATTTTGGACTATGTATTTTGTGGTGACTACATGAGGGACATGTGCCCTAACTATGAGAACCTTGTATGATTCAGATTATTCCATGATGGTTGTGCTGGGCAAGTTTTATCATTATATTATTATATTATTACTGTGTAGCTGCAATGCTTTGGGGCAAGGCTAACCATCGTCGATAGGGTATATAAGTCCCAGAGCCATTGAACATGACGAGGACCTAAGTCAGGTACACAAAACATATTTGGCTCCAGCTGTTTGTGTGTTAAGAGTAACATGGGTGGAGGAGCTTACGGTTCACACCATTTGAAGACCCACATGAAGTCTAGGTATTAGTTTGAAGCCCTGATACTTGATGATGTTGTGTAACTTCTCTGACACTTTAATTATTGCTAGCATAGGGCATGTACAATAGGTAGCTATGACCATTGTTTAAATAGTCATTTCATCATCATTTAATTAATAAGAAGACCTAAGCCAATTACTTGAACTAAATAGTAAGATTATGATTTACCCAACAACATGCAACTTCAAAACTGTAGCGGGGTGTGTTTCTTATACAGTTGGGAATGATCATCGCATTATTTAAAGTCACCACTCATAATCATAGAGGAGGTTCTGCCTCTGTTATGGATAGGTAGCCATGATCCTTGTTTAAATACTCACTTCATCTTCATGTAATTAATAAGAAGCCCTAAGCCAATTACTTGAACTAAGTAGTAAGATTATGATTTACCCAACAACATGAAACTTCAAAACTATATAGAGGTGTGCTTCTTTTACAATTGGGAATCATTATGGCATTATTTAAAGTCACCCCTCATAGTCATAGGCGAGGTTCTGCCTTTGTTATGGATACGAGTGTTAGCATAGGATTCCTTTAAGTCAAAGATCCACCTTTGTAGTACAAACTCTACACACATTCTATGAAAACTAGACTAGTGTTCGTCTTAACCCTCCACAGAGGGTTGAGATCCACTTCACTTAAGTTTGTACACGATAGTCCAACAAGTAGTTTCTAAATTATAATATACCGATTAGGTCTGTCCCTTTGGGCTGAATTGAGGTGTTACGACTTGGTATCAGAGCCAACCTATTGGGCTATTAAGGTGGCACACTTTTAGAATGTGTGTGTTGTATGCGCTTACTGTATGATATGTCTATGTGTTGTATGTGGTTGTTCTATTTTAGACCCCCCACCACCTTGAGCCAATCCACAGCCTAGCTGCCAAGTATGTGTTTGTGTTTGTTTTCTCTAACCTCCTTTTTGGTGTTTCCAGTGGTCAGTTTGTGTGTGGTAGTTTGTGAGTCGTAGTTTGCAAGCCATCTGTGTTAGTTAGTCTGTGGTTAGTATTAGTGGTCAGATAGTCTGAGCAGATGGCAAGAGGACGCCGACATAGATTGCCGCCACACCGCAGGCCTTCCCTTCATAAGTGATCCCCATCACCAATGCAGGAACCTATGGCAGATCCCCAGACAGAACTAATTAGGTCCTCCAAGAGGAGCAGTAGGCTCTGAAGGTACAGCAAATGTGTAAAACCCACGACTCGAGTCAGAGTTTTAAGGGAGTGAACCAGTTGGTTCGAGTCGAGTCAACTTCATGGACCGCGAGCTGAATTGAGGCCAGCTGTGAGTTATGAGCGATGAGGGTCATGTATGCTCAAGTGTACGATAATAACGTCTAAAAGATGATGAAAAATGGATTATCAAGTATATGGAGGTATACAGTATTGATAGTTATTTTTATTTAATCGTAGAATAGTTTTAAGCAGAATAACGCATTAGGACACGTTGGATTATATTCGGGTGGGTTATTAGTTATAGAGCATGTCATTTGGATGTTGTTGTGTTTGTTTTATTTTATGGGATTTTTCCATATTTTCTAGATTTTTTTAGAATTTATTATGAACTAGTTATTATTTTGACTCGAGTAGGAATAGAGTCAATACTTATTTACGAGTTTGCCATTGAGGGTATTTTTATCCCTCCCGACACTTTCCCTCCCACAACCCTTGCCGCTGTGTGCTACCGACGCCGCATTGCCGCTGATCGATGCCGCTCCACCTTGTTGCGCCGTCGACGTGCCTCCCCGACCGACCCCGGCCACCGATCGCCTGCCGGCGTGCCGCCGTGATGCCACGAAGCCGCCTTGGCTGTAGCCACTCTGGACCGGATTCTGCTGCCGTTCGGTCGCCGTCACCGCCACTGTGACCACCAGTCTCACCCTCTCGCCGTCACCGACGTTTCCCCGACCATCCCGAGCGCCGTCGAGGCCGGCCATAGCCCCGATTGGAGCATGCCGCCTTCCCCAATCATTTTTGGCGCCGCCACCGATAGCCATCGCCACCCCAACTACCCTGTTTGACACCACCATTGGACCAAGCTTGTCGAGCTGGTGCCAATAGACCCCCTGATTGCCCCTCCCAAATCATCGCCGGAAAACCGCCAGAATCTACCGGAAAACTGCCAACACTCGTCGGAAAACTGCTGGAATTGCCAGAAAATTGGATTTGTGGGAAATTCGCCAGATCATCCGCCGAACGCACCCAGTTCAATCTGATCGGACTTCGGACGCCGCTAGGTGCCGATTCGAGTTTCAAACCACGAAATGAAAACCCTAGCCATTGCCGATTTTGAACGACGCGAGGTATAATTTATTTTAATTTAATTATTTGAAAGTATTGATTATCAGAATTGCATGGTAGGATTGTTGAATTGTGTGTTATAATAATATATATAAATGTAGATTTGATTAAGGATAAAATATGAAATTTGTTTGATTGAGTGGTGTTAAAAATGGAGGCTAAGAAACTAATTAGGGTAACTAGGTGATGATCATGATCTAATGCAAACTAGCCTAAGTAGACTTGCTAGAATTGATATAGGTTGATGTGTGTTGATTGATGCGTGATTGTGTTGATTGTGTGTGCATGCTATAGGATGTGTGATTCATCATGCGGGTGTTAGTTTTTAGCCTGATTGTGTAGGTACGGTGTAGGAACTCGCCGCCTAGGCGCGTGGACCCGTTTGGAGCTTCTACCAGGTCTGTTTAGGACTCGTTCTCTATTTTTACGCTATTCTATTGTGTATTTGATTTATCATGTGCAGGACGAGTTAAGTGGTGTTTTATCGGATCCCACTTAACTCGGGCCATTTAGCCAACGGTTCTTTTTTTGGATTAATAACCCTCGAGGATGAGATCCCTCGAGTTCGTTTTCGAACTTCAGATCCAGCTCACGATGCCTTCAGGTCTATTGTATAAATCCCAACCCAGGCCTATATATATATGGTTTTCACATTTTCGGTGAGAGATGGAATTAGGGTTACTGACGGCCACGCCTTCAGATAGGGCGTGTGCTCGGAAGAGCTGGCTCTGGAGCTGGGGAGAACCCACTTCGTTCCCGAAGGATCCAGACAACTCCACCTTTGAGTTCCTCAAACCTGGAGAAGTGTGGAGGTTCACGGGTACTGCAATGCAGCGCATGTCTAGACTTGTGGTTTCAAAGGGTACTAAAGGCGATTGCCTGAGAGTGCTCGGCCTTTGTGCTCAAGGCCAGGAGTAATATGGAAGGTGCAGAGGGCGATAAGGAATGAGATTTGATGCGTGAAGCGATAGAGAAATGGCCAAGGTATGAGAATGAGAAAGAAAGGGGGACGCTGTCGACCCGAGGGCGATGGCCCGACGGCAACGGCTCCCGTACGTGCCCTGATGAGAGTTCTTGAGGAAGTATATGGTTTTGATTTAATAGGAGAGTTTGCTCTCCTGTGCCAGATTGATATTAGTTATTTTCCGGGCCGGTAACACTCGTTACTGACGGTTTTTCTATATATATGTAGGTGAGGAATGCGAGCGATGAAAGCTGTCAGGACTGCGGAGGAGCAGCTCGGAACTGCGCACACATGTACCTGCCGCGTGTAATGTATAATGATGGTTGTTTAATGCTGTATGAATGATTATTAGACTGTTTTTGTCTTGATGAATTGCATGTTATGAAATGAACGGATAGATGTGAATGAGCAGGGAGCCTTGCAGTTCAGACTCGGCTCAGGTGAAAACGAATGAGATAGTGATTGAATGCCATGGTAGATTGTTATGTTTTATCGTATTTTAATAAAATATTTATATACCCTTGTTGTAGACAGGTTGGCCCCTACTGCACTTTTAGGGGAAACTTTGTCCGTTTTTCCATAGTAGTATATATTTTCTTTTGGTTTCTCATTTATTGTTTTGTCTTGTCTTTGCTTGCACGTCATGGCATGCTTGTAGGACTCCGTTAGAATCCAATTGTTCCCATTCGTGCATTTCATATTTGCATCTCCATCTTGAGACGCCGAGAGTAGATCCGAGTCGGCTTAACCGAATCTAGTAGATTAGCGAACGGTTTGGTCGCCGGTGACATTTCCGGGTCGGTTCACGGGTGAGCCGAAATGGGGTGTTACAACAGTGGTATTAGAGCCAACTCTTGGCATATGTTCTCTGGTACCATTAGTGGTATCAAAGCTAACCCTTGGTTGATTAAGAAGGTAGATGCATTATAGGTTACATGTGTGCCGAAGCTGCTCCGAGCTGTACCGACAGGTATTTTTCTGTCTTTATGTTTTTGTTCATAGATTTTCTTACCTAACAGTGGTGTGATAGGGTGAGTAGATTAGAGTAGGGTACACAAACAAGATGGTGACATAGACCCGTCGGACGCAGATTAGGACCCCATCGCCTCCTGTAGTCAAACAGGATAGTCCCGACCATAGTCACAGTGACACAACTTCTAGTCGACCTAGGACCACCATTCCACCAGCAGAGACGAGTGTACCGGTGTCAGCTAGTCGTCATACGGACAGCCATCACCGAGACAGTGACACAGCTTCCAGTCGACCTAGGACCACCATGCCACCAGCAGAGACGAGTGTACCGGTATCAGCTAGTCATCGTACGGAGAGCCATCGCTGAGACAGTCGACGCGACAGTCACCGCAGTGGGAGTAGTCGACAGGAAAGGGATGCTACGATAGCTAGGCTAGTTGAGGTTCAGATGCAAATGCAGCAGAATCAGGAAGAATTTAGGAGACGAGTGTACCAGTATCAGCAGAGGGATCAAACAGATCTGTAGACGTGAGGAGTTTGGAATTGTGGCAATATGAGAGGTTCGTGAAGAATGGCGGACAACCTTTCTTTGGGAAGTTGGATGCGGAGGAGGCATTCCTATGGATATCGTCGGTCATATGAGTGTTTAATAGTATGGCATGCCTCGTAGAGCACAGAGTGCGCGTCGTCACAGGAGCATTCCAAGACGAAGCGAGGATATGGTGGAGTTCAGTGTAGAATTCTGTATTTGCTCATTGCCCGCCTCAGGACATCACTTGGGAGGAATTCAGAGTGGAATTCGATGGAAAGTATTTTCCACCAGATGTTAGGAGAAGGAAGGAACGAGAGTTCCAGATGTTGAGGCAAGGGCCTATGACAGTAGTACAGTATGAGACGAGGTTTAGAGCGTTGGAGAGATTTGCACCAGATTTAGTTCTGACCGAAGGAAGAAGAATAGAGTGCTTCTATGAAGGCCTCCATCATGAAATTCGGATGGCATACTTGGATAGGAAGTTTACTACCCTCGGTGACGTAGTGAGAGCTACAGGTGAAGTAGAGTTGGTGATAGCTACACGACCACATCGAGATGTCGACCAGAGGCAGCAACATCCAAGGCCATATCAGCCAGAGTAGGGGGCACAACAGAGACGACGTGTAGATGCGCCAGTAGCCATGAGAGCCATGGATGGCCAGGTACAGGGCAGCAGAGCCCCATTCTGTCAGAGGTGCCAACGCCATCATTGGGAAGAGTGTAGAGCAAGCAGAAATGTATGCTACAACTGCAATCAGCCAGGGCACCGAGCCGCAGAGTGCAGAGTAGGCACTAGGGTTTGTTACAACTGCGGTCAGCCAGGACACAGGGCCACAGAGTGCATAGGAGGCACTAGGGCCTATTACAGTTGCGGTCAACTGGGACATAGGACTGCAATGTGTCCGACTAGCCAGAGCCAGCAGTTGACACTCCCAGCGCCTCAGCAGAGACTTGCACTTCTAGCTCCCCAACAGTAGTCACTGCAGAGTGGACTAGGGAAACAACCGAGTATAGAAGAGATTCCAGTGGTCGGCGAATTTACAGATGTATTTCCTGAGGAGATTACTAGATTGCCGCCAGACAGAGAGGTGGATCTTGCCATCGAGTTGATGCCTAGCACAACCCCAATTTCGAGAGCTCCGTATAGGATGGCACCACTGGAGCTCAAGGAACTGAAGGAACAGCTACAGACACTGTTGGACCAAGGATTCATCAGACCGAGCGTTTCCCCTTGGGGCGCACCGGTGTTATTTGTGAGGAAGAAGGATGGAAGCATGCGGTTATGCATAGATTATAGGATGCTAAACCATGCAACGGTTAAGAACAGATACCCTCTTCCTCGTATTGATGATTTATTTGACCAGTTGAGCTTAGCAGTCGTCTTTTCGAAGATTGATTTGAGATCAGGATACTACCAACTGAGGATTAGAGCAGAAGACATCCCGAAGACTGCGTTCAGGACGAGATATGGACACTACGAGTTTCTGGTCATGCCGTTTGGATTGACCAATGCTCCAGCAACATTTATGGACTTGATGAACAAAGTGTTCAATCAGTACTTGGACCAGTTTGTGATCGTCTTTGTGGATGACATACTGGTATATTCTTCGTCTAAGGAAGAACATGCGCAACACCTGAGGATTGTGTTGCAAACAATGAGAGAACATAGGTTTGGGAAATTTTTGAAGTGCAGTTTCTGGCCGTCAGTGGTGAATTTTCTCGGCCACATCATCTTAGCATCAGGCATCTCAGTAGATCCAGCTAAGATAGAGGCAGTAGTGCAGTGGGAACAGCCAAAGACACCTACGGAGGTTCAGAGTTTTCTGGGATTGGTTGGATACTACAGACGGTTCATTCAGGACTTCTCTTCCATAGCTACCCCTCTGACGCGACTGACTAGGAAAGAGGAACAGTTCATATGGACAGACGAATGTGAGCGGAATTTCAGGATGCTAAAGGAGAGGTTGACTTCGGCACCTATCCTCGCATTGCTTGAGGGACATGAGGATTTTGTAGTGTATACTAATGCCTCAGGGATTGGCTTAGGTTGTTTTTTGATGCAGAAGGATAAGGTTATTACTTATGCATCTCGTCAGCTCGAGGTGCATGAGTGTAACTATCGTACTCATGACCTAGATCTTGCTGCAGTCATATTTGCTCTCAGAATATGGAGGCACTATCTATATGGAACATCTTTCAGACTTCTAACTGATCACCAGAGTCTGAAATATATCTTCACGCAGAAGGATCTGAATAGCAGACAGAGGAGATGGTTGGAGATGTTAGCTGATTACGAGGTCGACATAGCATACCATGAGGGCAAAGCGAATGTGATAGCCGATGCATTGAGTAGGAAGCCAGGATTCTTGTACACCGCAGGATTAGCAGCATTGTCAGTGACCGAGCACACTACGAGCCAGAGACAATTAGTTGGGATGAGCCAGAGATAGTTAGTTGCATTTCATATTTGCATCTCCATCATGAGATGTAACGACCCAGCCCAAAGTGCAACGTAATGGGCCAAGTCATTTCTTTAAAATGGGTACCCTGGAAGTTAAAGATCTATAGTCCATTCCCACTTATAAAGAGGATCTTCTCCCAGTAGGTATTAGATGTGGGACTAAGTTGAGGGATCTCACAATCCACCCACCTTAGGGAATTTCATCCCCGAAATGCCTATTCTTGGCCCGTTGCTAGCCCCAGCCCACGACCTTTCTGGCCCGTGACCGACAGCCTAGGCAATGTTTCTAATCCAGCCCACCATCTAACACGGAACCAGGTCGGCTCTGATACCATTTGTAACGACCCAACCCAAAGTGCAACGTAATGGGCTAAGTCATTTCTTTAAATGGGTACCCCGGAAGTTAAAGATCTATAGTCCATTCCCACTTATAAACAAGATCTTCTCCCAGTAGGTATTAGATGTGAGACTAAGTTGAGGGATCTCACAATCCACCCACCTTAGGAAATTTCGTCCCCGAAATGCCTATTCTTGGCCCGTTGCTAGCCCCAGCCACGTCCTTTTGGCCCATGACCGGCAGCCTAGCCAACGTTTCTAGTCTTGGCCCGTTGCTGACCCCAGCCCACGACCTTTCTGGCCCGTGATCGGCAGCCTAGCCAACGTTCCTAGTCCATCCCACCATCTAACATGGAACCAGGTCGGCTCTGATACCATTTATAACGACCCGGCCCAAGTGCAACGTAATGGGCCAAGTCATTTCTTTAAAATGGGTACCCGGAAGTTAAAGATCTATAGTCCATTCCTACTTATAAAGAGGATCTTCTCCCAGTAGGTATTAGATGTGGGACTAAGTTGAGGGATCTCACATGAGATGCCGAGAGTAGATCCGGCTCGGCTTAACCGAATCTAATAGATTAGCGAACGGTTTGGTCACCGATAACATTTCCGGGTCGGTTCACGGGTGAGCCGAAACGGGGTGTTACAATATGAGATCCATGGAGAACCAGCAGTGGTCTCATGAGGAGACAACCTGACTGGTGGATACAGTGTGGGAGATGGCCATGGCCGTGGCCAAACTAGAGAAGAGGCCAACAGGGGCAGAGACACCTATTGAGGCCTCTGAGCCGGAGCGAGTATTGCCACCACCACCACCATCACCGCCAGCTCAGTATCCCCATATTCCACCAGTATAGCTAGTTGTAGGGCTACATGCAATCCCAGCTCCAGGGATGACAGTAGTAGTTTTGCTCCCCAGATAGACCGGTGGTGAGGCGAAGATGGCTAGAACCCATCATTTTGATGTTCGAGAGGGCTCAGGTAGTCAAGACCCAGAGTAGCCCCATCACATTAGGTCGCATTGGGATGTTGAGCATTTTTTGAAGAATGGGGTTTATCTATTCTGCAGGAGCATGAATTCTTAGGCCACACTAAAGTGGATTGACTTGGCTAGATCAGTACTAATACATCTAGTGTGTCCCCAGAGCTATGGGTGTGCATAGCCACTAGGGCTATGTAGAACATGGGTAGAATCAAGTGGGACTCTACCCACACAGCCTTTCTAGAGGCAGGTCCCTCAAGCATATTACATGGGACGAGTTTAGGGAGGTCTTCTACTCCCAATATTTCTCTGCCACTAGGAGGGAGAAGAAGAAGATGGTGTTCTTGTCTTTGAGTGAGCTAGAGGGTATGTCCGTAGTGGATTATCAGTCTAGGTTCCTTTTGCTAGAGGGGTTTTCCCTGGGTAGCTTCTCAACAGAAAGGGAGAGAACTGCCCAATTTGTATCGAGATTGTGCATTAGTTTGCAAGCGGTTGTGGTGACATTCTCTCGCGCGACTCTTGAAGAGGCCATCATGAGGGCACTACAATGCGATCATGCCCATGACTGGCAACATCAAGTCAAGGGCACTACATCGTCTGACAATAAGGGGCAGAAGAACAAGACATAGGATTAGCGGGGACCAGAACCTAGGGGTAGAGGAGGATGTTTGATATCCTATCAGTAGGCTCAGAGATTGATGGACAGAAGTTGTGAGGTCTTCCTTACCACCATTGTGGCTACACCAAATCAATCAGCACTTGAGTTGGAATGGGATTCAAATGGTTGGTGAGTTCATTGATATCTTCTTAGATTAGGTGTCCATACTACCACCTACCAGAGAAGTGGAGTTCGCTATTAATTTGGTCCCTGGTGCCAAGTCTACCTCTATGACACAGTCTCAGTTGGCACTGCTTGAGCTCAGGGAGCTCAAGACTCAATTGTAAGAGCTATTAGAGTAGTGCTTCATCAAACTGAGTATCTCATCTTGGGGTGCTCCAATCCTCTTTGTCGGGAAGAAGGATGGCAGCATGAGGTTGTGCATCAACTACATAATATTCAACCAAGTTACGATGAAGAATCGTTATCCCCTCCCATAGATAGATGATTTGTTTGATCAGCTTGGAGGAGTTGCTGTGTATTCAAAAATTGATCTTTGATCAAGCTACCATCAGTTGAGGATACAAAAGGAGGAGGTAGTGAAGACAGCTTTTAGGACACGGTACGGGCATTACAAGTTCTTAGTCTTGCCTTTCCGGCTAACAAATGCACCAACAGCTTTCATGGATCTCGTGAACCAGGTGTTCCAACCATACTTGGACCAGCTCATGATTGTGTTCATAGTCGACATCCTGATTTACTCAAGGTCCAAAATAGAGCACGAAACACACTTGAGGATTGCTTTGTGGCCCCTACGGGAGCACCCATGTATACAAAGCTCTCCAAGTGTGAGTTTTCACTATCTCAGGTTATCTTTTTGGGACATATACTATCAGCGGATGGATTTGCGGTGGATCTAGCCAAGGTTGAGGTAGTATTGAGATGGGAGCTACCTACTACCACCACAGAGATATGGGTTTGGTCTATTATTATTGGTGGTTCATACATGGAGGGCCGTTGAAAGTACGCGAACAGAATAACCCTACAAATGACTTAGAGTTTGCAGCGATTGTAGTTGCACTGCACATATGGAGATACTATCTGTATGGAGTGTCCTTCCAGCTCTTTAACAATCATAAGAGTTTGAAGTACATCTACACACAGAAGGATCTAAACAGTAGGCAATGCAAGTGGTTGGAGTTCCTGGCAAATGTGGTTGTAGATGCCCTGACCAAGAGTCTAGTAGTATGATGAGTTAGATTGGTAGCTATGAGTATATAGTATGAGGACTAGAGAGGGGATCTAGTCGACCGACACCTTATGGCAACGTTAGCGAGGTTGACAATTAGTCCGACTATGACAAACTATGTCAGAGAGGCACAAGTAGTTGATCATTTGCTAAAGCAGTGGTTCATTCAAGAGACTCATTCTAGGTTGGTTAGAGAGGCAAATGGTTTGTACCGGATGAGATGACGGTTATATGTGCCAGAGGTTGCAAAGTTTCCAGGATTGCATAAGGACAT
The DNA here is from genome assembly GCA_033002965.1 of Piper betle. Taxonomy (NCBI): domain Eukaryota; kingdom Viridiplantae; phylum Streptophyta; class Magnoliopsida; order Piperales; family Piperaceae; genus Piper; species Piper betle. Next base: position 9,167 of record JAURVB010003011.1, on the reverse strand, counting down.
TCTTCAAGAGCCCCATCACTTGAGGTTCACGATGCACCCAGACTCTGTGAAGATGTATCACGGCTTGTGCCAATCTTATTGGTGGTCAGGGCTCAAGGACATCTTTGACATTGTGTCGCAATATCTTGTCTATCAACAGGTCAAGATTGAGCTCCAAAATCCAAGCAGTTTGTTGCAGCCAAAGCAACCTGCCCTATTTAGCAAAAGAAATTTTCGTACCCCTGAGGAGTGGCAACCAAAGTTGCTATACTGGCATACACAAATTTCTCCACTCTGTGCCGCCAATGACAACCAGAAGAGAAGCTAGCCAATGAATCACCGCCTAATCCAAGGGAAGTATGATTAGTTGCTAGGCATAGCAGCAATAGGATTACCGATTACCACAGCAAGACCGATGCTCGTGCTCAACACAATGGTGCCAGCGAGAACAAACAACGCATACAAGCACAGAGCGTGTAGGGAGGGTGTGGCGCGTGCACAACCCTGGCAAGTAAGTACCATTGGCTTTGCGGCTTAGTGGCGAGAGGGGTACCGATCACCACAACCACGAGGGAAGGCCCGCAACTCACTTGACCAGCCAATAGCCCAACCCATGATACCATGGTGCTTGAGCGTGCGATGCTCCCTTCAATGCAAACCGACAATGCCCAACACGAGATATCGAGTTGAGCGTGACTTCTCGATCATTCGTGGAAGGCAACCTGTGGAAGGCAACCCATGGAAGGGTGCCGAGCGGACTATCTCAGCGAGCAATCCCCTCATTATCATGCAACAGGTGGCATAGGAGCAGTCGGCGTACCGAAAGCCGCTGCCAGGAGGAATTAATTGATACTCGTTTCTCACCCAAGATTACGATGGTGCTAGAGCGTCGCACTGGGCACAAGGCCGCCCATGAGCAACCTGCCCCCATCCACAAGATCACCCCCTCCCATTACCATCGCCAGTGTGGAAGTGGGATTGTATCACGTGCAACCTTGTCACACACCTACCCCCTTTCAGGCAACAGATGGATGTAGTATGGGTTGTCGTTAATAGGTTAATGAAATTGGCACACTTTATACTAATTCGTATGACCTACCCCTTGTCTACATTGGCTAGATTATACCAGGACAAAATTGTTAGACTCCACGGAGTCACTAGGGAGATTGTATCAGATAGGGACTTGAGATTCACCTCTTCCTTTTGGAGATATTTCCAATTTAGTACAGCCAATCATCCATAGACTGATGCCAATACGAGAGGACGATTTAGATGTTGGAGGACTTGCTCCGGTTGTGTGGGATGGACTTTGGTGGACCATGGGAGGAGCATCTTCCCTCGGTGGAGTTTGCATATAACAACAGCTACCAAGACAACATAGGGATGACACCCTTCGAGGCATTTTATGGCAGGCAGTGCTGATAGCTGTCGTGTTCGCTAGAGGGCAGAGTTGCTTCAGGACTCCCAGAGGACAGTTGAATGGATCAAGCAGAGCCTTCTAGTAACTCAAGATAGACAAAGGTCTTATGCGGATCAGAAGGTGTAGGGACGTCACTTTAGCCCTTGAGGGTCCCATTTTCCTAAAAATCTCACCAACTAAAGGAGGCGTGCATTTTGGGAAGTGGGGCAAACTGAGTCCAAGGTATATTGGCCTGTTTGAGGTGTTGAGATGTGTTGGAGAGGTTAGCATATGAGCTTGCACTCCCACACAGTCTATCAGTAGTGCACCCAGTGTTCCACATATTTGCTAAAGAAGTATGTGCTCGACGGATCACACCAACTTTCGTATGAAGAGCTTGCCGTTCTACCCCACCTATCTTACGAGGAGGAGGCTATGCAGATTCTCGATTGGTCTATGAAGACTCTCTGTAGGAAGGAAGTGTCTTTGGTGAAGGTACTTTCTTAGCTGACAGGGTGTTAAGGAAGCCACTTGGGAGTGTGAGGACAAGATGCAGCACCATTTGCCCCAACTCTTCCCTATGAAGGGTGATGGAGTCGAAGTATTAGCACCCTTCCATGTTTTGGTTGAGGGCTATTGTATGTTGTATGTTGTGTCTTATGGTTAAGAAATTCTGGAATGGAATTTTCTAAGTGGGTGAGGTTGTAAAAAGTGGGTTGTGTGTCTGAGAGTTTTTACTGTCAATTCAGTTGTTACTTGAATCAAGTTACTAGGGTCCGGCCCTTCTTGTCGTAGTTCATGTATAGTATGATGTAAATTTTCCAACCTTAGCCTCCTTCGGCACTCAATACGCCTCTATAGATACTGCATGCCCGACTTTTTCATTTTTAGTCCAGTCAAGTCATATATAGTTAGATGTTAGGACAGTGTCCCTTCTATGTCTTTTGTATGCTTGCCATGTGTTTAATAACCCTTTCGAACCATTCCAACCCCTCTTTGGGACCTACAATGCAATTCCCAAGGTGGACCCGCTTGATTTAAAAACCTTCAATCTTTTGGTTTTCGCTAACCCAACTCATATCTCTTTAGCTAACCCAATTCATATATCTTTATCTAATCCAAGCCGTACCTCTTTAGGTATAGCACCCACACCTATGACATCACTAAGCTAACCCACACCTCCTTATCCACCCACGCCGCTTTAAGTATGACATCCACCTATGACATCACTAAGCTAAACACCTTTCATCTAAAAAACCCACCCCTTCCCTCACCTACCATTTCTCCATCCCTCCTCACCTCCAACAACCTTCTTCTCCTCTCTTTGGCATTCTTCCTCCTCCTTCGAGCTTCAATCACCCTCTTCCACATTTCTAACCTCCTAGGGTGGTAGGTTTTGAGGTTGGGTTCCTCAGAAGACCTCCCCTTGGTCTTCCCTCATTAGTTTTACTTTTGTTCTGCCTCTATTGCTCGTTGTTTGATGTTTATCTCTTTAATCTTTGTAATATTTTATTTTTATGATATTTTTATAATGTAGATATGTCTGTTAAGAGAATTTTGAGTACTAATGTATCTTACTTGGCCATGTAAATAAACAAATATTCTTTTACTAATGCACGTAGGTTACTCATCTGCACTATTTCAGTATAAAAATCATAGTTTGTCATTCTGATGTTCAATTTTCACGATTCATATTTTTTGCACTCATAACATGTATATCTACAACTTTTGGGTTGGATGTTTTATCTGACATGACCTACAATGTGTATGTATCAGGGTAAATGTGAGATCCCTCAACTTAGTCCCACATCTAATACCTACTGGGAGAAGATTCTGTTTATAAGTGGGAATGGACTATAGATCTTTAACTTCCGGGGTACCCATTTTAAAGAGATGACTTAGCCCATTACGTTGCACTTTGGGCTGGGTCGTTACAAATGGTATCAGAGCCAGGTTGGTTCCGCGTTAGATGGTGGGATGGACTAGGGGCGTTGGCTAGGCTGCCGGTCACGGGCCAAAAAAGGTCATGGGCTGGGGTTAGCAACGGGCCAAGACTAGAAACGTTGGCTAGGCTGCCGGTCACGGGCCAAAAAGGACGTGGGCTGGGGCTAGCAACGGGCCAATAATAGGCATTTCGGGGACGAAATTTTCTAAGGTGGGTGGATTGATGAGATCCCTCAACTTAGTCCCACATCTAATACCTACTGGGAGAAGATCCTGTTTATAAGTGGGAATGAACTATAGATCTTTAACTTCCGGGGTACCCATTTTAAAGAGATGACTTAGCCCATTACGTTGCACTTTGGGCTGGGTCGTTACAAATGGTATCAGAACCAGGTTGGTTCCGTGTTAGATGGTGGGATGGACTAGGGACTTGGCTAGGCTGCCGGTCACGGGCCAAAAAGGTCGTGGGCTGGGGTTAGCAACGGGTCAAGACTAGAAACGTGGGCTAGGCTGCCGGTCACGGGCCAGAAAGGACGTGGGCTGGGGCTAGCAACAGGCCAATAATAGGCATTTCGGGGACGAAATTTCTTAAGGTGGGTGGATTGTGAAATCCCTCAACTTAGTCCCACATCTAATACCTACTGGGAGAAGATCCTGTTTATAAGTGGGAATGGACTATAGATCTTTAACTTCCGGGGTACCCATTTTAAAGAGATGACTTAGCCCATTACGTTGCACTTTGGGCTGGGTCGTTACAGTAAAAATTGAGGAAAAGATGGCAACTTTCACTGTTATAATGACATAACCGCCCCTTTCTCCAATTTTTACTCTCTTACTTTGTAGGATATTTTGATGCATAGCATGCCATGTTTTTCATGGTGATGTAAGGAGTTTTTGGTAAAATTTTAAGCCTAATCTAACCACTAAATAATCATGAGCATCAGCCTTAAGTACACCTTGTATTTTGTGTGTTGTTTATGACTATGAGCATGATTTATGATTATTTTATAAGTTAAGTTATCAATTTTAAGCTAATAAAATTTGTGATTCTCCAATAAGTGTCTACTTATAATATATAAATTTTGGGAATTTAGGTATGTTTTGGGGGTGTTTACGCTAGTTTCAGTAGCACCATGACTAATTTTGGGGCCATATGGGTAGGTTCCCAATTTTGTTTGTGAATTTGCAATGTATTAAGGTCCAAATAACTCTAGAAATAGCCCATCTAGTGACCCAACTTGTAAAATTCACTTAGGCTCATTTACGAAGTAAATTGAGCCTAAATCTTACAAGCTCTGTGTGTTAGTAAACTAGGCTCACTGACCTATGCCCATTTAGAGTCCTCTAGCCCATGAACAAACAGTTACAAACCCTATAATTAATTAAAACCCACTAAGTGAACGTGAAACCAAAACCTTAATTAAGTTGCATAATAAGGTTTAACACTTTACTTAGGACCTAATTAAGATAATTAAAGGTTGTTATGTGTTGAGCTTGTGCAGAGGCTTTGCCTCATTTTGCATACGGATGTGATTCGATTCTTATTTAGTTCCATCTCCGTGCTAGGTACTACGGGTGATCTCAATAACTAGAATATAGAAATCTCCTTATCTAGGTCCATAGAACTCTCGCTTTTCTTCATCTCTACCTGACTCCATCTCTATCAAGTTTAATCACGGTTTAGATATAGGACAATATCAGCAGTGTTTTATTAGATTCTTCTGATGTTGGGCCATTTAGCCATGTTTTCTACACGTGTTTAATAGAACTTTAAGGTTGAGTCATTTAGTTTGAGGGTACTACATAATGCAACACATTTCTAGAATTTGTGGCACTAACTTAACCATTCCTTTTGCCACTCGAGTACTATGGTGGGTGTAATCTGGAGGATGTGAGGGCGTAAGTGTTGTATGTATGAATATGAATATTAGTTGTGCATATGTGCTCACACCCATTTAAATATGTTTGTTTACTACCTAATGTGAGGAAATTCTAAAGTTTTCTAACTTTCAGTGGGTAATGGAATACCCATTTGCCAACTTGTTCTTTTACCAATAATTATTTGGACTGGTAATTAAATGTATTTGATTAGTGATGTGATTTTCTATTATATGTAAGTTCCCAGCATTGGCTAGCCTAGGTGCATGGATCAGGCGGCTCAATGACACTAGTGGCAGGGACCTTGTGTTATGTTGACTATTTTTTACTATGTATTTTGTGGATAGTATATGTTGGGCATGTGCCCTAACTATGCAAACCTTGTATAATTCAAATGTATGTCATAATGGCTGTACAAAGCATATTTTATCATTATATTATTATATTATTACTGTAGAGCTGTAATACTTTAGGGCAAGGTCAACCATTGTCTATAGGGTATATAAGCCCAGAGTCATTGAACATGACGAGGAGCTAACTTAGGTACATGAAACGTATTTGGCTGTAACTGTTTATGTGTTATAGTAACATGGGGCGGAGGAGCTTACGGTTCTCATTACTTGAAGACCCACATGAAGTCTGGGTATTAAGGTTTGATGCCCTGATGCTCGATGTTGTAGTTTAATTTCTTTGACACTTTAATTATTGCTCGCATAGGGTATGTGGAATAGGTAATCATGATCCTTTTTTAAAGACTCGCATCATCTTTATGTAACTAATAAGATGACTTAAGTCAATCACTAGAACTAAGTAGCAAAAATATAATGTGTGCAACAACATGCAACTTCAAAATTATAGTGGGGGTGTGTTTCTTATACAGTTGGGAGTGATCACCGCATTTTTAAAGTCATCGCTCACAGTCATAAGGGAGGTTTTGCCTCTATTACGGTTAGGGGTGTTCATATAGGACTCCTTTACGTCTAAGATCCATGTTTGTAGTACAAACTCTACATGCATTCTATGAAAACCAAGCTTGGTGCCTATATGAAGCCTCCACGGAGGGTTGAGATCCACTTTCGTACAGTTTGTATGCAATAGCCTAATGATTAGCTTCCAAATTATAATATCGCAATTAGGTCCTTCTCTTCAGGCCGAATTGGGGTGTTACATGCAAGCTACTCAAAGTTTTATATATAAATGTCATATCCACAAAATTAGCCTAACATTTAACATCTAACCGAGTAAGATACAATATATTAGTAGAGATGGTCTATAAATATTCAACTTAATTAGCAATTTTGTAAAAATGACTTTAACCCATCAGTTTGCCCTTGGCACTTGGGTTGTCACATGTATTATCAAAGTCAACCATGGACCACATTGGATGGTGGGCTAGGCTCTTGGAAGAATTTTTTAAGCGGATTGATTGTGGTATTCTAAAATTAGTCTTATTTCCATTGTCTACGTGGATAAATTCTGGTAAATTAATGGGCATCATTTATGGATTTTCAACTTGAAAATCACTTTTGAAAAATAATTTAGGCCCATAACCACCATATTGTTACAAATTACAATAAATATTTTCATTAAAATTTGATATTTATCTTAATATAATTATGATAGCAACAAATTAAATTTGGTGCACATCCAAATAATGGGCATACAAATCTAAACTGCTAACTATGTGATTAATCAAAATTTACTGGCTAGAGTTTGCTTCAAAATTAGTTTGGATGCCCATTGCTGCTTTTGCTTGATTTGCATCAGGTTTCTCAAACATCATGATATTGTCTCAAATATAAGATAAATTAAATTTGGAGCGTTCTTCCTTGTATTCACTCCACTAATTTTTTTGCTCCAACTCAGCCTTCAACGTAAGGCTAAAGTGGAAGGATCTCCTTGTGTTATACCGTTCAACAAGGAAAGCATTCAATATGGCACTACTCCATAGAGAAGCATCGACTACCCTTCTAAAAAGTCAAACAACTCATCAAAAGCTCAAGTTGTCGCTCATCAAATGGAACTTTGACTTTGGTAACTCACCCACTTTCATTAACTAAGGCACTAAATGTGAGTGAGATCTAATTACAAATACTTAACAAAAGACTAAGCTCATCAAAAGGAAAACCAATAAGCATAAGAAATGAAGAGGTAAGGCAAAACGACCCAAATTAGATAAGTGGTGTGTGAGCAAACCCAAGTTCAAACTCACAAAGTCACTTTGGCGAATAAGATCAAACCATACAAATAATAATGTGACTTTGACCTTGATTCACTTAGCTCCATAAAGTGATCAAGTCAAATACAAGGAGCTAAATAAATTGTGCAAACAAATGAATTAAATATAAAATAAGCACACAAAAAAAAGAAAAGAAAGAGAGAGAAACATAATAATTTCAAAAAGGTTCCTAACTAGTACTCCTCTATTCTTTCCTACCAAGTCTTTTGGTTGGGTAGGTCTTCATAACTTCACTATGGCAACCAACTTGAACACATAGAAGCAACAAGCTAGGCCTCCTTAATAAACATAAGTCAAGTGCCAAGGATGTTTGCAGTCCTAACACCCTAGGAACATTGAATAAGTTTTCTTCCTCCAACATTGAGTACGAATGACCCTAATCATCCGCTCAAACACCCTTAGACCAACTAGTTACCTTGAGGCTACACCTCCTTTCACATGCTCACATTTTAAGCCAAAGGAATCTTTACCCCTCCTTCTCTAGACAAAATGCTGACACACACTCCTCGCACCTAGGAGTTTTCAATCAACTCAAGAACACTTGAGCAAGCCTCTCATACAAAAATCTCACCTTGAATTACACAACAAAGCCTAAGAATAGAAAGAGTGTTTAGGGTGTCTCAAGATAGAAAAGAAGAGTAAAACACACTCCCAAGGCCCTATTTATAGGTTTCCAATACCTTTACAAAAATAGTACCCATTGGATTTTAATCTCCCTTTTTTATTTTCCAACAACTAGTTTTGATAACTTGTTTATAACAATTGGCTAACAAATGGTTGGCAAAATTTCTGTCGTTCGTTCACTTAAAACTAGTCACGTCATCTTCGGCTATCAAACTCGTGACCAAAGTTTTTCCTATGATTTTCTCAACTTCCAATTTAGTTGAAGGGTTCTCAAACACCCTTTGGCTATCAAACCCTTGACCAAAAGGTCTGCTAAGGTCTGATGTTGCACTATTTCTCACCAAGCCTTAAGTTTTTGGTTGCCGAACTATTGACCAAAGGTTGAACTTCATTCTTCCTTAGTGTGTACCCTATGTCTTCAGTTGTTGAAGTCCTGACTAAAAGTGTGACCGAAGTGTTCCACACTTAGCCACTTCCCTTTGAATCTTCAAATATGATTTACGTGCTTGGTTTTTACCTTCAATGTATGCACTTGAGAGTGTGTTAAAGTTGTTGTCACATCAAAATAAGATTCGACAGTCTAATGTCCAAGGTTTATAGATATCAAGAAGGATATAGCTTTGATAACAATTGCAATGTCTTGTTTCAGTCCAATCATCTACTGTTGCAATAAACAAAGGGGATATTATAACTTACACACCTAACAAGAAGAAAGTCTCAGAAGGAAATACCAATTTCATGAAGAATGACAAATCCAAAGCACACAACAAGCGCTTTCTTCAATATAAATTTACCACTCTCTATACTATTGTTTTCTGCTGATAATTTGTATCTTAGATAAAACGGATTATCTTCTCTTGTGAGTGGAGTAATTAGGAGAGTATATACTTCTGGTCACATTGTAAGATTGATGATGAAATCCTTATGAAATCAAAATGATGTAAGAGGAGAATTTGTGTAACACCCCATTTCGGCTCACCCGTGAACCGACCCGAAAATGTCACCGGTGACCGAACCGTTCGTTAATCTACTAGATTCGGTTAAGCCGACCCAGATCTACTATCGGCATCTCGAGATGGAGATGCAAATATAAAATGCATGAAT
>JAURVB010003010.1:0-24061 GCA_033002965.1 Piper betle | reverse complement strand
AGTTGGCGCAAGCAATGGGAAAGGATATAGGTGACTATGTTAGTTTCCAAGTCCAAAAAATTGATATAGACTCAGCACATATACATTTATAAAGCAATGGGAAAGTAAAAAAGGTGACCGTGTTTATGGTTGTAGGCTTCAGCTTTCAAGTGGGTGAGCATTGAACCGAACCGAATTCATGTTCTGCAACCGGATTTTAAAACCCAAACCAAACCAAAGTACACTCAAAATTGAATCAAACTAAACCAAAATATTTTAGCTTAGTCGGTTTGGTAACAAAATAATCGAATTACATGACAGAAGGTTGAACTTTGCAAATATGGGCACCTAACCACTAGAAGATCGGACCACCGTTTTCTGGAGAAACATCAAAGTTAAGGCATTTAGATATTGTAGAAACAGATCGCCATGAACAAAATCCTCATTATTATAGTCATGGTTATGGATTAGTACCTTACGTGGCTACTCATAGTGACAATGAAAGAAATAATCCTAAAGATAATGGAAGATAACTTCAACAATGAAGATGAAGACGACCTGTACGACAACGATGAAGATGTGATACGCCTTGATGACGACTATAGCGCCTGGATAACAACTAAAGCAAAGCATATGTTCAATTAACAAAGTTTGGACGTATACGGCAGCGGACGTAACTTTACAAATAAATTTTTTACTTTTCTTTACTTTATTTAAAGTCCGAATATAGTGTACACTCGGATGTGTCTAATAAAATTAAAAGTAATGTATAAGCAGATGGAGTCTATATCCATAAATAGCCAATGTCTGTAATCAGAAAGCAAGAGTGTAAGCAAGAAAATTTCTAAGTTTCTAAGTAAGTCGAAGTTTAAAGCGTCTGTAAGAAAGTTTGAACTCAGTGTGTAAAGATCGTGCAGATCTTATTAAGTAAGTCTTCTGTGTCTGTACTCTTCCGTCTCTATAAATAAAAAGTGTGTTTTATGTATACTTTGTTTTGATTATACTATTTCAATTATTAATCCCATAAGCCAGTAAAATTAGAACTTGGTTCAATTTAGAATTTTCGAATAAAGGTCGCTGAGTCCTAAACATTGGCATTGAGTCAAGAGGTCGTTTAGCCGTGAAGTCCATTGGAACATGCCAAAAAGGGAAGTGGATTGACCTAAAGGATAATTTTACTACTTTAATGATTGATATTGAAATATTAATCTTAGCGGTAGTTATAATATCTATCTTATTCGTACTTATTTGTGTAAGTTGTTAATGAGTCTTATTGTAATCGCTAGAGATAGAATACCTATATTTAGTCTAGACACAACTAATATTTTTATAAAACTTCTTATAATTACCTTTTTAATACCTCAAATAGCTACTTGGATAGTATTTGCCTATTTAACAGTAAAAGAATTAGTAGTAATTGCTAAATCTTTAAAAAGTAAAAAAAAGGGTAAAAAATTGGGTAACAGAGCAAAGTTAGTAGATCTAAGGCAAAATTGAAAACCTAAACTATTTAAATTTAGAAATATCTAGTCATCAAAAAATGTAATTAATATAAACTATAGTATTCTATGTTGTAACTTTAATAATAGTTATGAGCATGAGCTTCATGGTCCTAATCCTCAGCTAAATAGTATTATAGATTTAATCATAAATTTAGAAGAAAACTTAAAAACTCAAAATAAATAAAAAACTATAAAAATCTCTAACTTAGATTATATAAAAGATCAAAACAAGATTATTCTAGAAAAGCTTTCAGTCAATCATATCCACTGCTATACAACAAGAATTAAAAGTTATAAAATAGGATTTAAAAAATATTAAAACTGAAATATCACAAATTAAGTTTTTAGTAAGTTAATGAGTAGGTATAAATCAGACCCAAACTATCAACAAGCTATTAAAGATGCTAAAGAATTTACTGACAACAAATTTCTTGGATTTACTACTTATACTGGAAATAGTTCTGAAAGGCAAAGTATATCCAACCCAGTTTAACTTTCAACCAGTTTACTATTACAACTACTAGAACAAATAACAAAGTTAGAAGAAAAATTAAATAAAATAGAATCCTCAAAATCTCCAAAAGAAATAACTACCTCACAAAGCTAGAAATATTGGTAAAATGGCTTTAAAACCTTTTTCAAGAACTAATAGAAATATCGTCACTAAAGAAAATAATAATGAAATAAGAATAGATTAAGTAATAGATATAGATAAAAATCTAGAAATATATAATGAAAAACAATTAGCTAGTTTAGATCCTAAAATATTATATAAAACGGGACTATTAGATTTTTCTACACAAGTTTAAACTCAACAAGAGAAATTCCTATAAGTTGTACCGGAAACGAATCTATAAATTTTGATTTATTTCATCCCAAATCTATAAGTGAAATTGTTAAACTTAAAAAATCTCCACTTCATATAGGATTAATAGTAGTAGGAATTAAAAGTTTAAGCAGACAGGGTTTAGGAGCTAAAACGCTAGTATTAATATATGATGGATGCTAGAAAAATCATATGAAAAAAGCAATGGTAGTAGGAGAAGAAGTAGATATTAATGAAGGAAATAGTTTATCATATTGTGCCCCTAAATTATTAAAACCTACAAAAGATCTAAAAAATTTTAAAATAGGAATCCAAACTAAAGGATATGACGAATATGATGGAGATAATTTAATAATAAGTCTAACAATATTGGGAAAATTAACAAACTCTACAAGTACACAATACCAAGTACATATGGACAGAATTATTCAATCCTTATTGTAAAACTTACGATTCGAGTCATGGTTTTATATTCAGAACATGTTGGTTCGACTGTTATTTTGAGTTGAGTATGTTTCAGAACACGTATACTGAGCCGATGTAGGTCGCGTGTACGAGCTATGAGGGTCACGCGTACCCAATTATATGATGATAATGTCGTGAACACAACAGAACAGAATTAGTTATCAGACTATATAAGAGTATGCCAGTTATTTTTTTAATTTTTATATATAGTGGATCGTAGAATTAGTTTTAGGCCGTTTACCGCGTTAGGACCCGTTATGGGTAGTTTAGGTGGGTTGATAGTTCTAGAGCATATCATTATGATTTTTTGGTATTTGTTTGATTTTATGGGATTTTCCTGATTTTTTAGGATTTAATACGATTTAGTTATTATTCTTGACTTGAGCCTGATACGAGTCAAGTATTAATTATGATATTGCCACCCAGTTATTTTTCTCACCCCGGCCTTTCTTCCTTCTTCCCCATCCAAACCCTAGCCGCGCTGCCACCTTTTGCTTGTCGTTGCCGCTACTGTCCATGCCGGTCTGCTGCAGATTGTCGCCACTAGGCCTCGCCTCGACGTTGCCATGCTGCCTCAAGCACCCCGGCCACCACCAAGCTGCCGCGATGCCAGAATCGTTGTGCCAAGCGCCGCTGCTGCATTTTGGTCGCGTCGCCAATTCCACTGCCGGCAACCGTCATTGCCACAATTGGGTGGTAGCCTCGACACCCATGACCCTCCAGTGATCTTTCCCGACCGGAGTAGAGGCCATCGCCTCCCAAACTGGCCAAATTTAATCACCCATAGTCGCCGCTCCTATTTTAGGCATTTCCCAGTGAGCCGCCACCTCCGTTGGCAATGTCAACGTTGTAGATACGTCGGGCTCTCTGAGCCGGTTCCAATGGTACCCAATATGACCACTTTTCGAGCCAGTAGACTGCCGCCGACGACTATCGCCGGAAAACTACTTGGAAAGCTACCAAGAAAACTACCAGAAACCCGCCGGAAAACCGGATTCACTGGAATTTGCTGGATCTTCCGCGGAGCTCATCCTGTTGATCCCGATCAAACTTCGGACACTCGACGAGTGCCAAATTTGAGCTCCGAGACGTGCGACAAAACCCTAGCCGTCGCCGATTGCCGATGACGTGAGGTATAATTACCTCCGAGTTAATTATTTAAAATTGATGATTGCTAGCATAACATGTTAGGACTGATTAATTGTCATGATAATGACTAATTATGGATGAAGTGATAAGTTACATGATGTGATTAATAGTGCAAGGAGGATAAGTGATCTAATGAGATAAAGTAAATATGAGCATGCTAATCGAGTATGGCATAAAAACACAGTAAAATTGGTATGAATAGGATTAGTTAGAATTATTTTCATACTTATGATTATTTGATTGTTGATTGATGGTCATTGAGTTTGATGCATCATTTAGTTAGCGGGCATTAGTATTTAGTTTTGATGTGTAGGTATGGAGTAGGAGCTCGCTACTTAGGCGCGATGACACGCTTGGAGCTTCTACCAGGTCAATTTAGGACTCGCCTCTATTTTTACTCTATTCTATTGTATGTTTGTTTTATTGCCTGCAGGACGGGTTAAGTGGCGTTTTATCGGATCCCACTTAACTCAGGCCATTTAACCGAACAGTTTTTCGGATTAATAACTCCTCGAGGATGAGATCTCTCGAGGATGATTTTGAAAAATAAGATCCACCACAAGTTGCCTTCGGGCCTATTATATAAATCCCTTCCCAGGCCTATATATATAATTTTATCGAGTCTTCAGTGAGACGAGATATGGAGAAACCGACTGCACGTACCATGAGCGGATGCCGTGACAGTCAAAGTAGTCTCTGGATTAGTGAAGCGGACTGTTCCATTCTTGAGGGATCCTGACAACTATGCCTTTGAGTTCCTCACACCCGGAGAACGTGGAGGTTTACGAGTACTGTTTAGTATAGCGCATATGCGGACTTGTGGTTTAAAGGGTACTAAAGGCGACTACCTGAGAGTACTCGGCCTTCATGCTCAAGGCCAGGAGAAATATGGAGGTAAGGAGAGGGCTTAGGATTCGAGACCAGAAAATGAAGTAAGACAATGCCGAGAGAGGCATCAGCAGCAACAGATCAGTCAGTTCGCGATGCCACTAGGTCTGCAGCCCAGGTGGTTCCTCAGTAGATGCCCTTCAGAGTGTTCACATAGAGTATATGATGTTTTCTTTCCTATGAGAGTTTGCTCTCATAGCCAGCTTGTTATAGTTTTTTTTCTAGACCAGTAACACTTGTTACTGATGTGTTTTTATACTATATGTAGGTAATAATCACGAGTTGGAGGAGCCAGCTTGGACGGAGGAGCTACTGTTGTCGCTCTGCACACATGTCAGTCGATAGAGTGGTTAATATTTTGTTATGTTGTTATTATATTGATGGGATGTGATTAAATGCTAAAATATGAGGACATGATGAGATGAAATACTAAGACATGATGACAAGAAAAGGAAATGTGAATAGATTGCGTAGCAGAAATGTGGCGGGTTGAAACCCAAGTTCCAGAATGAGTATACATCATATTAGATTATGTGTGATTGAAATGGTTGATATATGTATATATACTTGTATATATTATTTTGACAGGGTGGAGACTCTGTCCGTTATATTTCAGAATTGTTATGCGATTTTTATCATAATTGTATTGGTGTGTAAATTAGTTTGAATGTCATCCATGTAGTATCATGTTAGGATTCTAAGCATTCATCCATCTATGACAAGTCTTATCTTTATCTTAAGACGTTGAGATTAAATCCGCACGAGTTGGGTTGTGGGTAGCTGACCTAACCGGGGCCTGTAACATGCCAATTTGGTTCACGAGCGTGAACCAGATTTGAGGTGTTACACTTATCATCCAAAAAAATTAAAATAATAATTCCAATGAAAATCCAAGGAGAAGAATTAGCAAGGTTAGATTGGGATCTAAGTAAACATATTCAAGAAAGTAACGCTATTCTAAAACCCTCTAAAAGTATAATATATGAAAATGCTAAAGGAGGATATTCTATGAGATATACAGACTATACTTTAAACCTCAAATGATTCAGAAATTATAGAAGAAGAAACCTCTTTAGTAAATGAAGAAATCAGTACCGAAAAATATGTAAGAATAGAAGATAAAACTATAGAATGGTATAAACAACAAATAGCTTTATTAAAAACCAACTTAGAAAGAATCAACAAGAACCTATCGATACTATATGGGAATTAGAAAAGAAAAGATTATTGAAAATACTAAATATGAAGCTAAACTTGGAGAAGAATTATTTGAATATCAAAAGACCAATGGTTTTAACATGAGGATGAGAAAGAAGATTCTCAAGAAGAAAATGAATAAACCATTATGGAAAATTTTCTAAATGATTGTATTCAAAATACCTTCATAAATGGCGAAGAAGCAAAACAAAAACAAAAGACATACTAAATACTAGAATAAACCCTAATAATATTAGAGAACAATTTGATAACATAATACTAGAAATATATACCCTAGGAAAATTAAAAACTGAGGAGATTGAACAAAGAATAAAAGAAAAGTATAATTTAGAATTAATAGATGATATAGATATGGGAAGGAAACACTTTTCAGAATTATACAAACTAGAAAATAAAGCATATATGATGGAACTAGGAGAACCTTCTAAAAACCAAAAAGAGAATTTGACGAAATAGGACCTCGAAACATTGAGGTTGAAGGAAGACCTCTTTGGGAACCTGCTAGATGTCAATACCATGAAAACCCAAATAAGTCTTATGGAACTCGAGAACCACTTGGTCATACTTTTAGTGGAAATTTACTTATTATTGAAAGATCGTCTCCACAATTATGGCCAGCAGAAATAGATATATGGGACAATGTGCAACACAAAAGTGGTTTACTAATGAACACCAACATCTAGATATGTTTAGTTTTCTAGAAAACTACTCTAGGAAATGTAGTATTAGGAATGTGGCAAAGTAAAAGAAAGTACATGCTGAAAAATCAATGCCATAAAGACATCCCTATAACTTTACAAGTCTAATAAGAACTATGATCTTAGGAGTAGACCCAGCAAGAGAAAATACTTTACTCCAAGATACTGCCATTAGAAATCTAGAACATTAGAAACTTCTATTACATAGTACAATTTACAATTGACTTTGTGGCCTTAATAGCTAAATCAGGAAAAACATTTGACGATGAACTATGTAATAAATATTTTGTAAATTTACCTGGAGATTTAGGTAAACAAATTAATGAAAAATGGATTGAAGAATATGGAACATGACAAGGACCTGGAATAGGACCTAGAGTAAACTTTACTTTTCAATTTTTAGCAGAAAAATGTAAAGATATAGCTTTACAAGAGCAAATTAAAAAACATTCTTATAGATTCTGTAAAATAGCCATATATAACTCTCAACGATATGGAGAAAAACCACAATATACTAAAAGAAAATCTTAAGAAAATCCTTAACTTACAGAAAGAAAGGATATAAAAAACCAGAAAAACAAAATTATGTAAAAAGGTATCTACAAAAAAATGTCAATGCTTTATTTGCAGAGAAGAATCTCATCTAGCGAACACTTGCCCCAAAAGAAATATTAATAGAGAGAGAGCCGCTTTAATAGAAAATTTAGATAAAGAAGTGGTATCCTTAGATTTAGATGATGACTCCGTATACAGTATTATTACTATATCTGATAGATTTGAAGCACCTCTTATAATGTATACTTTAATTAATGAATTAAAAGAAGATTGTTTACATGAATAGAATTATCAAGGAGGAAGTGATAGCATAGCCTATAGTGTTTGTGGGCTATATTCTGATAGTATTAGACGACATCAATGTATAAAATGTCTACAAGAAATATGTTTCATATAAATTAAAAAACTTTACAACATAGATACCAACATAATACCTAAAAAAAAGATAAATTTAGAAGCTCTAGAAGAAAAAATAGAAAAATTAGCCGTTAATAAAAATTATATAAACTTAAGGCTTGAAATATTAGAAGGTAGAAGGAAAACATCCAAATAATAAAGGAAAAGCCATACTTACAGAAATTGAAGAAGAAGAAGCATATAAAGCAGGTAGTCTCGACTATAATCATAATGATAAAACCATAATCCCTATATCAAACCAAAAACACTCAAGTTTGATAAAATTAGAATGCAGAATATGGTTTTCTCGTACGAACTTTATAGATGTCATGGCTACCCTAGATACTGGATGTTCTACCAGTATGATCAGTTTCCATCTAGTACCTCAACATTATCTAATGCGACTTCAACAGAATGTAAATACGAGAAGTATATATGAAACCATCTTAATGATAGAATATAAGATAGAACCAAAATCTATTCAGTTTAGAGACTTCTCAAGACAATTCTCTACTAGATATGACTTACCTCTCATCCATGTAGCACATGAACATATTAAGTCATCCGAATATAACTGCTGCATGAGGAAGCTTAATCCTTCATAATAATAGCCTAACTATCTTTAAACACTCTTATCAATTTCCTCACTCATTGGTATAAAAACAATCAAATTTGCTAGCAAAGCGTGGTGGACCCGCACCACTCGATTTTTTAGTAAAAGAAAATCAGGAAATAGAAAATGAAACTTGACAACTATTAAATCAACATGCATATTTTAATATAGGAAAGGGTGAGGAATTAAAAGGCTGAAATGCATAATCTTCCTATAATGAGAAAATTAGAAAAGATTGGTTTAATAGGAGAAGATATTGGAAATAATAAATGCCAATATGAATTCTCATTAAATATAAAAAAATCATGATATAATAATTACAATTGCAAACCTAGAATATAGTCTTGCAGATAAAATGGAAAATATGAATTAAATTATCATTTTTAATGGTATATTATCCATGTATTTTTAAGGAAAATTTTTTTCTAAAGGTTTATATTAGACATTGAATCGATTTGAGCCGAGTTTTAAACTAAATTAAGTTTTCTCGAGTCGAATCAAGTTGAATTTGATATAACTCAAAATTGACTCTCTTATAACCAAGTCGAGTAAAGTTTTTTAAAATTGAGTTTTTTAATCAAGTTCGAGTTGAGTCAAGTTACAAAAACTTCGAGCTAGTTCAACTCATGCCGAGCCCTATGCTCAGCCTAATTTCAACCAATATCAAATAGGTCATTTGTGTATCTAAGAAGGCAAGGCACAATACCTATCTAATCATACCAACAGTGGAACAAGTCTTTAATATTATTTAATTAAATTAATTTTCAAAAAAAATATGATTAATTATTAATTATTATCTTTGGTGTATCGGTCCAGGGGTATTTAGGGATTGTTTCCCATAAACTTTATTTAATGTTATTTTATTTTTTTTATTTTCCCCTTTTTGTCAAATAAGGACGAACCAGTTGGCCATAGCTTGGCTTGGTAGCGGTTAGAATCTCTTGGGTAGGCTGGAGTGTAAGGGTAAAGTTTTTGCGGAGATGAGGGAAAACTTGGTCTCCCTAAGTTAGAAGTGGAGGATTTTTTAGTTGGAAGTTGTTGGTGGGATATGATTTCCAAACTCTTTTCTCGTCCAGTATAGTCGGTCATTTTCTTTTCTCCACGTATGTGATCTTCTTTACTGGAAGTCTCTCCATCTTCTCTTTTTAACACAGGTAATAGGTACACCTCACAATTGATCTGTTCGTGCATCATTGGCGTTGTTATTTTCTCTGCATGTATCGAGTTGTTAGGGAAAGGGTTCGGCATATTGTAGCCACTTCGGAAATTCTAGCAGTACTTAGATGTAAATGGGCACTACTGTATGTGATCTATACTTGTGAGAGGCAAGTAGGTGACCTACATATATAAGAAGTTGTTGTCATGGTATTTATAAATTGGTTCAGTGTTGACTTGTTCTATTAGGGTAGTAATAAGTATAATGAATTGTCAGATTGAAAATTTAGTCTCAAGTGTATGGGTTAGATTAAAATAGCTATTAGCGTCTGTATACTGACAGGAAAGGATGGGTATCTTGTTAATATGTCAATGATTTGTGTGTGAGCATAGTTGGGTAGTAATAAAATTTGCTTGGTTGATAGTGCATATTTTAAGTTGTTAAGGCAAAAGAAATTAATGTTTAATTTGAGGTTTAGCTAGATGAATTTTAAAGTGTGTAGTTAATTTTATCACGTATCCAGCCGGTATTGATTAACTAACTAAGGTATTCAATTTTTAATTATGTACATTGTTAGTTGTAATATTGCTAATCATCAACTAATTGAAGACGTTGTGATATTAGTGTGATTAATGTATTAAATTGTTTATGCTTTGGGTAATGGTGTGTGCTGATATGTGTTGTCATGTTAATATGGTAATTAATTTAAGCAAGGTATTGAGTGTACTTAATTTAATTATTTTATTATATTACACGTGTATGAGAACTGACTAGTTTACTTAACTTGACTTTGATATGTTAATATGATAGTAATAATAATTAAATGAAAACTAAGGGGTATTGCTGTACGTTAAATGGTAATTTGGGGTAATAATGGGTCCAAGTCAAGTTATTTATTTTAATGAAATTAAAATAGATTAAAATATTGTTGTTGGCATGTGGTTGTTTTGGGGTGAACTTAAACGAGTTGAATATTAGGGTTTGATATGTCTAGGTGCTATGAATGAAATGTGGTTATGTCATGAACATAGCTAGCAGGGTTGTCGTTGATTGACAAATGAATGGGTTGAAATCTATTTTATTAAGATAAAATCTTATCTATAAGTGAGAATAAACTTTAAAATTTTAACTTTAATTGATCATTTTTAAGAGATAACTTATGTCTATTAACCTGCACATTGAATTAAGTTGTTATAAATGATATTAAAATAATATAGTTTTGTGTTATATGATGGGTTGGATTAGAGATGTTGATTAGGTTATTAGTCACTCGTCAAAGAAGGACGTAGGATGGGACTGGAGTAGGCAAAATATAGGAATTTCGAAGACAAAATTTTTTAAAGTGGGTGGATTATGAGATCGCTCAGCTTTGCATATAATACCTACCTGTAATATAATGTTTATAAGTGATAATGAAATATAAATCTTTAATTTGATTAATCACTTTTTAAAAATAGTTTAAGCTTATTACGTTATACTTTGAACTAGATATTTTTGAAGAGATGACTAAGCTCGTTACGTTGGACATTGAGCAAGGTCGTTACATTACTCATTAATTATTTTTATTTTATACATCACTTATAATTAAGATAAAGATTTATAACGAGTTATTATTAAATTGTTGTAGCACCATAAGTTGAATGACCTATTAACGTATTGATTGATTATAATACAAATTAAATATCAAATCATAAGTGGTTAAATTGGAGTTTGATAATATGGGTTAGCTAACAATTCCTAATTTAATATTAGTTGGACTTGACATGTATTTAATTAAATAAGTAGTGTAACTACTAGTAATAGTAAATTCAAAACAATTAATTAACTAAGTAAATGATTAAGAAAATATTTAGAAAGTCACTGATTTAACAAGTTGTACAACTAAATATTGCCAAATAATTAAGTTATCTCTTAATTAAATCATTATGCATTCTATTGGTTTGATTAAATAAATGTTTGCTTAGATTGTTTGAACTGTATCTAGACTTATACTTACCTTGATAATAAATCAGGATTAAGTGTATAGCTAATTATGTAAGGGTAGATAGTAATTTACTACTATGTTGATGACTAAATAAAATGATTTGGTTGTCGGAATTTTCATGTTGAACATAGCATACCATTCACATTGCATGTCATCCTCATATCATTTCAAACATACATCTAAAAAATTATATATGTTGACGTATAAATTATTTTTGACTCTTAATTTTTAATAAAAATATCAATAATTATATGTCATATGCTACGTAAAGTGTGTGCACATGCATAGGATTGGAGCTGGATGAGGTAACCACCCTTCTCGGCATAATTATAGTTCAATGTATATTTATAATTATTAAAAAACTTGAATATTAATGTTGGAGAATATATTAACTTTGTTTTCTATTATTATACAATTTAATATTTTTATCAGTAACGCAAGTACGCCTCTGCAAGTGCAAACATGAACAAATAGGTTAGAGTGGATGACAACTTGAAGACTCAACTATTAAACTTTTAATTTTTATTACTTTAGTTATTATTAGACTTCTACTCTATTTGCATGATAGTGGGATTTTGATTTATTTTTTGGGCCTTAATTGATTTTGAAATTTAGTTATTTAATATTTTATTTCATGATATGACTTAGAATTTAAACCTTACTTAATATTTTCCACATAGATCTATTAATAGTGATGAATCAAAAAAATTTATGAGGCACTTAATTTATGGGTGGGTTACTCTCATTATCTGAATAAATTTGTTTTCAAGTTTTGATTAAGTAGAATTTTTTCCTTATCAAACACTTTACATTAAAGTATTGGGTTTTTTTCGCTTTTATCTCGTTTAAGTCTTTCTTTTATTGTGGTTAATTTTGATCCTATAATAATTTTATAGGCAAACATATTTTATTTATTATTAAAAAAACTTAAAGTATAATTATATTTGAATTAAAATTAAAATTACTTTTAATAGTCGTACACAGTTATATTTTTTACTAAATTTAAATAAATATTTATTTTCATTTAAAAACAATGTAGTAATAATTTAAAAAATTAATTTTGCATATTCTCAATGTATATTATTAATAAGTTTCAAATATATTAAGCTCCTTGACTAGTTATAACTAAAAGGTTAGTTAAGTTTTGGATTTTTGATGGGATTTAGTGTCTTTGTGTTGGTCGCCCTGATTAAAGAGAATATTAACGTAGTATGGTAATTAACAATTTAGGCCAACGAAAAAAGAGAAATCTTGGTCGTCAAAATTGTGGGCACCACATCATCGTAAAGAATTCGATCCATGGAAACGATTTTCTGTCCGAATAGGGATAAAAATGAAAGGTCAATTTTCTGCAGACCAACATCCTGTTCGCCATATTCTGTTCCAAGCTCTAACTAAACGCACAAGTTCATGTGCAAAGAGTCCAAACAATTTGGCCATTTATAGTTTGGAGGCTTGTGCATTTGTCTCTCTTATGTGTTAGTTTTTCATTAGCAACTTTTGTTCGCTCTAATACTATAGTTGAACTCATATCATAAAATAGAGTCAACTCGATACAGGCTCCAACTTATTTATATTGAAATTTTAATTATATAATTAATTAATTAATTAATTAATTATATAAAATTAGTATGTATTATTTTTTAATATTTTAAATTAATAAATATATAATTTATATTATCTAAAATAATTATTTAATTAACCTAAAAAATATTTTTTAATAACTTTTATGGCTCGATTAACTAGCGAGAAAATCGACTCAAGGAATTTTAAGGCTATGGACCAACGACTATTCCCAATTAAATCAAACAAATCAACCCCAAACTATGAAATTCATGACCTACCTTAACCGAAGATGGGTCAGTTGATCACATTATTCACATTTCGTTGTTCTAGATAAAAGACAAAGATGCAACATACGTATTTGTTATTTCATGCTTGCCTTGTGACGGGAACTCTAGTGGTTGCAAACTTACCCAACATATTATAATACTATCAATATTTTCCCGAACTTTTCTTCCAACAATTATGAGATCTAAATACCAACGAATTGGATAAAACTTGCCTTCGCATTTGCGACATCCGTGATTGATTCGTCCATACTAAATTTCGCTAGATCATGTGCTGCTGTAGGGACACCTAATTTGAACAGTAAATAACTCGATTGTGACTCGGTCAATATTATTAACCATAACCGTTAACTGTTTTTTAGATTATCAATCATTATCTAATTTATGAGATTCTATCATAACTGAGTTTTAACCGTTTTGTTGTCGGTTAAATACGTTAAAACTTAATTAATTTTTCACCGTCACATCACACGTCAATCAATATAAATATATATAAAGTATAAAATAAATAAGTTGTAACAGTAAAAAATAGACTCCCCCACAAAATATATAATATTTTCATATCTAAAATAAAATAAATTAAATCTTAAAATTATAATAAATAGATACTTTTAACCTATTGAGTTTCAATCATTACAACAATACTATGTAAAACATGGTTCAAACCAAAAACTAATTCCATATTTATGTTTATAGGTTGTGACTGAGTTAAAAAATAAAATTAGAGTTTATTTATAAAACATATAATATAATTACATTATGTAAAATCGGTTAAAATGGTTGACCGCGTGTCATAATTATTTATGTCTAATTGACTCGGTTAGATTAATGGAGTATTTCACCATTTTATACGTTTGTGCCGTTTAATTGGGTACAATCGGTAAATCGGTAAGTCGTCCGGCTATTTACAGCCATATACCTAACCCTATCAATCAAGTCTTTGTCAAAAGCGATGGCATTGACGAGAATGGTCCGCCTCTTTATATTTGGTTTAGCTCAAGGCGCCATTACCTCCCGGTACTCACCTCATGGCTTTCAATAAATGATTTCATTATGAAACCTTAGTTTTCAAGGATATATGCGAATTGCAATACAAGTTAGAGCATTTAATCCAAGTAATAAGTTGTTGTTTGGGTATCAATTACACAAGTCACTTGTGTTTTAAGTTCTTGCTTCAACAACCAATCAAGAGTTTAATAACAATTGTTCTCTAACTAACTATGGTGACCTTTTTGACATGACTCGATGAGGCTTTCCTACCGCAAAGTACCATTATTTTTACAACCACATCAATGATGAAAAATGTAGAAAAAATTAAAAATCGGCTAGCTAGTGTGGATACTCTTCTATCCATTAAAGCTAATATTAACCCTAAATTTTAAGGGTGTTGAAAAAACAATGACCATGTAATTCAAGTAGGTGACCAGAACTCGTTCTTAAGCGATAAAAGAATATGTAAATTAGTTGATACTAAGCTTTCTCATGTAATGTAATAAAATTATTATGGGCCAAAATCAAAACAATAGCAGTAAAAAATTAAAAAAGAATTCCACACTAACAAAAGGATTTGTGATTATTATTATTTTTAGAAAGTATATAAGGGTAGGGGTGCTAATGGAGCGAGCAAGCCAAACTTAACCTGTGTTTAAACCTCGACTTGAATAGATTTAAAATTCGACTCAATATCAAGAACTGCAACAGTGTTTACAACATACTTTTATATGTTCGAACTCTGACTCAAGCTCGATTACACTTCAATTGTTTAATTTTTTTGAACTTGAACCCAACTCGTTCGTGAGTTCGAAAGCAGTTCGATTAAAGTCAAAGTATCTCTACTTAAAAAATCCATAACCTTGAAGTCATCAACTTAAATATTTATTATCTCAACTATCTCACTTCTTTATTATTATATTATATATATATCATATAAAAAATTATATTATTATATTATTTTATCGAATCAAATTTGAGTCGAATTCGAGTTATAATTAAGCTTGAGTTAAGTCAAACATAACCTTACTCAAATCTGATCTGTAAGATTCAAATTCGAGTTGAATTCAAACTTGAACATTTAAATATCAAATTTTAAATTAAATGAAACCGTACTAAATACTAAATACTCTCGAGTTAACTTGTTTAATTAATAGTCCTAATAAAAAATATTATATTAAAATAAATATCTACCCTTACTACTTTCTCCACTGCGTCGTCGTCTTCGGATTCCCACTTGCGGGCCCCCACCACCACCTTCATCCCCGCCATCGTCTCCAAAAGCTCTACCCCCGCCCAATCCTCCGCCCGTCTTCGCCGGTCAACATTGCGCGCGATGGGGTACCTCTCCTGCAGGTCCCACCTCTCTGTCGCCACCGCCGACCACGACAATCCCGCCGCCGCAGCCTTCTCCGGCTCCGACTCCTCCCGCAACCTCGCCGTCAAGGAGTTCGAGTACAGCGACCTGGAGGCGGCCACCGGCGGCTTCTCCAAACAGAAGCTGCTCGGCCGTGGCAGCCATGGCGCCGTCTACAAGGCCACCCTCCACAACGGCCGCCGGGTGGCCGTCAAGCGCTCCTCCTCGTCCCGCGCGCCGACGCCGGCTCGGGTCGGGGTCGAGGTCGAGAACGAGATCGACATCCTCTCCCAGATCCGGAGCCCCCGGCTGGTGAACCTCGTCGGCTTCACCCCCGCCGCCGCCGCCGGCGACAACCAGGACCGGCTGCTGGTGGTGGAGTTCATGAAGAACGGCACCCTCTACGACGTCCTCCACTCCGCCCCCAACCCGCCGCCGTGGCCTCGCCGGCTCCGCCTCGCGCTGCAGACGGCTAAGGCCGTGCTCACACTTCACTCCTCCAACCCCCCGTCGTCCACCGCGACATCAAGTCCGCCAACGTTCTCATCGACCGCCACTACAACGCCCGCCTCGGCGACTTCGGCCTTGCCCTCCGCTACGGCGGCGGTGCCGCCTCCGCCACCCCGCCGGCGGGGACCCTCGGCTACCTCGACCCCTGCTACCTCACCCCGGCCAGCCTCTCCACCAAGACCGACGTCTTCAGCTTCGGGATCCTGCTTCTCGAGATCATTAGCGGCCGGAAGGCGATCGACGTGTCCCACTCGCCGCCCTACGTCCTCGACTGGGCGGTGCCGCTCATCAAGAAGGGGAAGATCGGCGCCGTGTACGACCCGAGGATGGCGCCGCCCAAGGACACGGCGGCGTGGCGGCAGATCCCGCTCCTAGCCGCCAAGTGCCTCCGTTCGGCCCGCGACCTCCGGCCGTCGATGGAGGAGGTCGTCCACTGCCTCTCCCGGCTGTCCAAGGCCGGCTCCTCGCTGCCGCTCCATCACCTGCTCCACATCAACAACCCCTGCATCGCCGCAGCCGACGTCGGCCGCGCCCCGGCGAGGGCCGGCGAGCGGCCGGGGAGGGCGAGAAGCTCCAGTGCTCGGAATTTGATGGACCTTCTCAAGGACGACGGCGGCGGCGAGACGGTGGTGAGAAGGTCGAGCAGCTGGCGGTCAACGACGGCGCCGACAGCGAGTTCGGAGTCGAGGGTTTGGTTTTCACAGAGACGGGTTGGAGCTGGTAAATTAGAAGCTGTTCTTGTTTTATTCCTCAAATCTGTGTTTATTCGTTTTGTATGTATGAATCCAAAAAAAAGATTTATGTGATGGAAGTTTGGAACAATGCATCGATTACTTTGCTAGGATTGATCAATTCTATGTTAAGTGTTCATCAATTGTGAACAGTTTCATCTTTAGTCAACTCGGAAGAGCGTTGGTGAAGTGCAGACTCGCTCATGGCTGCTACTAACTAATAACTGCTGCTCCCTCCTGGTGTAGAATTTGCTTCTTTTAGTTAACACAAATTCTTTTAGAAACCAGCTCCCAATTGTACATGGTTTGTCTCTGCACTCTTAACTAGTTTTGCTTGGTTCAACCTAGCATGTTTTGGCTTTATTATCATCAAGCTCGTTGGGTACCTTCATGCAATTTTTTTCCCATACAATTTCATCTTTTGGAAATAAAAGATGCAAACCAATGCGCTAATTTGTCAAGGCACAAAAGTTCCAAAATGACTTTCACCTTTGAAAGAGCAGCTCGAGAATAAAAGTCATCAAGAGCAACCACCAAAAGAAAAGGCTGTTGTAACAGAACATTTGTTTAATGTTTTACTAAGCATTGCAAAATTACTTATTGGTTCATTCACCGAGAAAGATTGTTGTCTTATTTTATCAATCTTTATTTGGTTGGAGATATTTCTTCAATCAGCCATTTGAAATTAATCTTATTGAAATAATTCTTAGGTCCATGCAAGAACACTCGTCAGCTGACCTCAGCCCACGTTTTGATGACGGAACTGTTCAGTATAATGCGGCCTATTGATGATACGTTTTCAGAAGGAAATATATAATGCAATAGCAAGTTATAAACATTTTCATCCTAACAGTTCATTATTATCTCTAAGTTAATATATCATAGTAAAGCCCAGAACTTGAAATGTTCGATTTTCTTGTAATCAGAAGATTAAGAACTGAACACAATATCATGAACTTTAGCAGACAAGTAACAAACATGATATCACAATTTATTCAGAAAACATCTGCATACGTACAGCGCAATTCATAATCTTCCCTCTTAATGGCGGAATTTGACAGCTCAGCTGGTTTCGTGCAAAGACATCTCGAGAAATAATAGCATCAATATCAAATGAAATTAGCTATATCAGAAAATATTGCCACCATTCTTCCAGGGTTTGCCACTTGCAGATAACCCAAACGACAGTTCTCATCCTAGAATATCAGCCAACTCGCAAGCTGTCAGCAAGTAGATCCTGCAACCAATTCAGATATGAGAATTGTTTAAAATGACATTGGCAGTCATAAGATAGCTCAGCCAAAATGAACAGTAAAGAGAATTGTTAAATGACACTATAATTGGTTACAGATTCATTAGATGAGAGTTGATCCAGGGTTTGCCTACATCAGCCTACTTGCGAGTTCTCAGCGATAACTTGGTCTTGGGAGGTGCCTAAGTCGGAACACTTCCCAGAGAGAGTTGCTTGATTCACCTTCTCGTGGATTCCCAGTGAGAAGGCGCAACTTGATCCGATCCAAGAGTTTTATTATCAACATCCATGACTTAAACATGCATGATAACAAAATGCACCTGCACACTGCTGATATGACATTGGCAGTCAACTAAAATGAACAGCGCTGAAAATTGTTTAATAACACCATATTTGGTTACAGATTGTGATAAGATGAAGCGACCCATATTATGAGATACAAGTTCCAATAAAATAATTATTAATTTTTTGGCAACATGAACACTTTTCATGCGCAAGAGCTATCCGTAAACAAATCAACATACCTCAATATGATTGATATGATAAGTCGGTCTTGAACAAGAAACAGGCAATCCTTCCCCTACTTACTCTCTTCACTTGCACCTAATCTTATGAGTTTCAGATATGCCTTACCTTTTAATCAGCCACCATCTTTCCAAAAACCTTTTCACCAAGCATACTAAAATGCCAACATCTGATTTGTTGTGAGCATGAAAATAATGATCATTGTGCCTTGTTGAACAAAGAAAGGTGCCGCAATGGAGAAGGCTTCCCAGCTTTGCAAGATCTGGGAAGTTGGCCTTGTGTATGCAATCTCATCCCTTTTTCTAAATTAAAGTGGTTATTACCATACAGAAATAACAGCAGTTGAAGTGAAGAGAAGTTGAAAGATGTGTAAACAGCTCTAGTTTTTTTCGTATATATTCACTCGTGGAATTTATTAACTGGCAAAGGCATTTTAAACCTCTAGGCCACAACCAATCCATCTAACATATCAAACATCCTCACCAATTTCCTTTCCCTGCAAACAGTTTCTGCCATCAGAGACCATGCAGCTAACTCTGGCTGAAAGCCAACTTGTAGCAGTCCATACAAGGCCATTGTTGCGTCAGCTATCATTTCTCCCTTGCACAAACCAATCAGTAATTCATTAGATGTTCCATGGTGGGGTCGATATCCCTTGTCAAGCATCAGCCCCAAAACATGCAGCATCTTGTTTGTATCTCCATCCTTGCACAAATTATTCAAAACTATCCGGTAACTAGCTTTATTCAAATATATACCAGCCAAAGGCAATCTTTCCAGCATCTTTATGGCTTCATCAAATCTTCTTTTCCTACACAGTCCACCAATGATCACATTATAAGTTACAATATCAGGTTTGCAATCCTTTTCATTCATCTCCTTCAACACAACCATTGCTTCATCCAGTCTTCCCTGCCGACAAAGATTATTTATCAAAGTGGTATAAAAGACCACATCAGGCTGCACTCCAAACCTAGACATTTCCTCAAACACCTCCTTTGCTACCTCAAATTTCCCTACTTTGCAATAGCCATCAGTTAATGCCGAGTAATTAAAAAGATTTGGGTAGCATCCATTCTTCCTCATAAATCCAAATATCTTCTTGGCATTGTCCATCTTACCAACCTTGCAAAATCCCGTAATAAGGAGATTGTATGTCAATGCGTCTGGGAAGATTTGGTTCGTAATCATTTCCTCAAGCAAGTTGACTGCTTCTTGTAGCCTCCCCACATCACAAAGACCACCAATAACTGTGGAATAAGTGATCAAATTAGGTGCAGTGATTTGATCTTTCTTCATCTTCTCCATTAACTCAAAAGCTGATTCAAGGTCTCCACTCTTGCAGTGGTATTTCACCAAAATATTCATAATGCAAGTATTTGGATTGATGCCCATTTGTGTTTTAGCATCCGAGAGTAACATTTTAGCAAGATCAATCTGCCTTGCTTCCACCAGAAGGTTAAGGCAGGTGCTGACAGCTTTTGGTGATGGCTTTTCTCGAACATATGGTAAAATTGCATAAAACATCTCCAAAATCCTTTCATAGAAGGAGGACTTGAAGAAGTGGCCCATCAAGTTAAGGAACAAGCCTTCATGAAACTTACAAGTCTCAAATGTCATCTGATGGAGAACAGAGTCAATGGCCTTAAACTTCTTCAACATGGCTAGCTTGTGGAGGAGCACAGAGTAGGTGGAATGGTTGTGGTTGAAGCCCCTCTGCTCCGAGGCTGCATTGAAGAACTGCAAAATTCTTCCGGGGTCCTTCTCTTGTTTCATCATTGAAATCAAAACTTCATGCGAGATGAACTTCGACCTTTTGTGGCTGATCTTAGGAGAGGGGCATGAAAGGGTAGAAGGTGGCGGATCGGCAGAGTAAGATTTTGGTTCAAGATAGTTGAGTGGAGAAATCCATTGAACAGATGAACTGTAGCGGCGCAGAAATTTGGTCGGAGTACTTGTTGCCATAGAGCTCATAACTGAACCAGGATCAACAATTACCACACACCATCGGCTTTGATATCCTAATTTTCAAATGCAACAAGGTGCTATGTCAATAAACACCCACCTTCTTGCGCACCACACAGCCTTGTTGAGCTGGTCAAGACTGGCCGGAATTGGGCTCATTGAACTAACCTACAATTCAAGGTTATTTCATTTCAACTCGAGAGGAGAGTGGACCATATCCTAGGCCTACTTTGAACTAAGACATACACATGTTTAGCTGCTGAAAAAAACAAAAAATTAACGCTTTACATGATCTATAAAATGAAATAAGCAACTTAATCAATGAAATGAATGAGAATTTTTTAAAAAAAAAACAGGAATCATGTATATCGCCATTACAAAACAATGATAACTTTTCCAAAAAAATTAAATGGCAAAGTCAGCTCATAAACTTAAAAATATAAAACCTAGGAGTGCTAAATAAAACTAACAACACATCTACCGACCTTCGAGGTACATAACATCGACACAACCAGCATCACTGCTTGTGACACCTTTTCCACCAATCGCAAGCAGGGGTGGAGGTCGACCAGAGGGAGGGGGCGAGGTCGAGCCGAAGGAGGAGTGGGGGTGGGGTGCAGACGTCGACCGGTTGGAGGCGGTGACGGGGCAGAGGAAGGTGGAGAAGGTAGAGAGAGGCAGAGGAGACGGGTAACGTCGACCGGTTTTGAGGCTGTGACATACGGGTAAAGTTTATATGTCAGCGGGCCTCTCGAAAATTTTCTTGCCCAAACTCTAACGTGGGACGGCCTAAATTTAAGGCAAATAATAATAATAATAATCTTCTCTTTTTTTTATGTGCGGCTGGGAGGGTGAGGGGGCTTGGTGGTGGGGGAGGGGGTAAGGGGGGTGGTGGGCAGAGGGAGGGAGGAGTAGGGGGCGACGTGGGGAGGGAGCGAGGGCGGGTCGGCGGAGGGGGTGGGCAGAGGGGGAGGGCACGAGGGGGAGCTGGGTGGAGGAGGGAGGGGACGACGGGTAGGGGGCGGACGGTTGGCGTCGGTGAGGGGTGGAGCGTAGCGGATGGGAAGGGGAGGGGACAACCGGGGGCGACGGTGGGGCAGATAGACGAGCATCGACGAGGGGTAAAGAGGGGGGAGGGGGAGGCGATAACCGGGGTGGGCGGGGAGGTGACGGGGTGACGGACTGGGGTGGGTGGGGGGTGCGACGACCAAAGAGGCGACAAGGAAGCGGCAAGGGAGGGGAGGCGACAGAGGGTGGGTAGGGTAGGGGCTGCAGGGGGCAACCAACGGCGTCAATGAGGGGTGGAGCCAGGTAGAGGGGGGTCACGGAGTGGGGTAAGAAGGGGGTGGGGTAGGGCCGGGGGCTGTTTGAGAAATTTTTTATTTTATCAAATTTGGGGTGTCCGATCACCCAGAATAGGAGTTAAAATTTTCCGGCCTATGGCATAAGAAAATGGTGTTTAATATATATATATATATTATATTAAATCATATTTAAAAAATTAAAAAACAAAAACTCAATGGTTAGGCTGCCTAGCCTCACGGGTCTAGATTCGGCCTCGTGAAATAGGTTGACAGCGGTCTTGGGGGTGTCACACTAGTTCCCTGTCTTGGGCGGAGAAGGATATGCTTATATTGAAAAAGTTTAATACGTAAAATCAAAAAAATAAATAATAAAAAGTTATAATAAATGATTCATAAATACATATATACTCTATAATCACAAGATATAAAAAGACAATAAATAAAGCATACATGCTTCATATAATAAAATACAAAAAAATAATAAATAAAACTTATTGAAAAGAATCAATAAATATTATTAAATTATATTAATTTAATAATATTTAAGATTTGTTTCGAAATAAAATAAGCAAATTAATTTTCGGTGTTTTATAATCTCCCCAACTTAAAAGTTTTCGTCTTTGAAAATATATTAAAATTATAATAAAAAATATCGTTCAATCGTCGAATATATTGGATCGTTTTTCGATTGGTATTAGATGTGAGACTAACATAATTTTTGAAGAAATATTACATTCTACTCCCCTTAAAGAAATTTCGTAATCAAAATTCCTTTCTATACCTCTTAACATACCATTATCAATCCAATACGAAATCAGGTTCGGCTCTAATACAACTTAATATCTCAATTCCAATTTTTGGGTTTAGTAGTAAACTAAAGTGTGATGTTAAAAATTCATATAAAATTAATAATTTAACTACTATTATACAAATTTCACTGAAGCGAATTTCAAAAGCATAGGTTAGAACCACTAACAACCAACTAAAATTATGCATACTGTGTCAAAACACACAATGGCACCACGTGTAGCCCGAACAACTTAGAGCATGCCACGTATCATAAACATATACATGTACAAAAATTTAGTCTATGATAACATGTATATCATACTTAAACATATATATATATATATATATATATATATATATATATATGTACCAGAATCTAATCGACGGTAGCATGCCCATATCATACATAATTATAAATATGTACAAGAATCTAATCGGTGCTAACATACTCATTCTAATAGGTATCCATAACCAATAAATCAAACTAAAAGTCTAATAATACAGAAAAGCACACATAACGCATAGATATAAGTTTTGTATAGGCTAACATAGATAACTCATGACTACTCAATCAAACTAGAAATCTAATAACAACTAATGTAAGAAAAGATACACTTCAAAGTATATTTGATGTATGGGTTTCAATGTGGAACCTGCTTCAATGGTAAATTCTGACAAACTTCGAAACTAACGACCGTGTTGAAAAACTCAACAAAGGTGGTTGTTTCACACCAACCCCTGTGTTGAGAAGGATATGCTTATATAGACCTAGTTTGATGCATAAAAATGAAAAAATAAATAATGAAAGGTCAAAATAAATGAGTCATAAATACATACATACTCTATAATCACGAAATACAAAAAGACAATACACACTCTATAATCACGAAATATGAAAAGACAATAAATAAAACTTATTAAAAGAATCTATAAATATTATTAAATTATATTAATTTAATAATATTTAAAATTTATTAGTTATTTTGGCCCTAGGTTTGGCTTCAGAGAGGGCTAGGAAGGGCTTAGGAAGGCTATGGAGGAAGTGAGAAAGAGAGGCGAAGGGGCTAGGGGCGTAGCAAGAAGACCAAAGGGTGAAAGAGTGGGAAAAGGCCTCAATTTATAGGCTAGAAAACAACCCCGACGAGGCGATGTAAAACCCACGATTCGAGTCAGGGTTTTATATTAAGAACCGGTCGGGTCGACCGTTATTTTTTTCGAGTTGAGTCAGTTTCAGGACACGTGTACTGAGCCGACGCCGGTCGCGTGTATGAGCCATGAGGGTCATGTGTACCTAAGTATATGATGATAACGTCATGAACACAGGAGAAAAGAATGAGTTATCAGAATATATGAGAGTAT
>JAURVB010003009.1:0-40843 GCA_033002965.1 Piper betle | reverse complement strand
CACCGCCCCAACGCCGTCTACCCTGTTGGCATCCATTGGTCCATTGGTGTGCAGGAGCTCAGTGAGACGATCACTGTCCGAAAAGAGGAGGTTTAAGCCTCGGCAATCGACAAAATGAAGGCCACGACATGCGATCTTACATGCTCCCAATGGGAGAAGATCCACCGGCTCGGGAGGAAGCCCGGGTGGGACATCCACTGGCTTGACACCACCGTGGCCTTGTGGGCTGCTGGTGAGGATAAGGCCGCAGCATGGATGAGCAATGTCACCAGACCCGCCTCGACCATTGTAGCAAGGTTCCTCGCCGGAGGTGAGCAGGACGAGGAGGGACTCCATGGGGAGGCCGCAACCATCTAACGCTGTCAGAATAGTTGTGGATGATCATAGTTATCAAGCTGATTTTAATGATTGTTTGGCAAAAAAATAAATGTTTATATATCTTTTTTATTAATAAAAGAAGAACTCAATAATAATTTGAGATTAAAATTAGGAAAATCAACCAATCAAAATATAAAATTTTTTTAATGAAGTACAATAAAATTATCTCATGAAGATGGTCAATGGGTCCGAATCTCACTAACCTAAATTTCTTTTCAAAAAAATAATAAAATAATCTTTAATGGTAGAAAGTCACGAATTTGGACCCGATTAACTTAACTTCTAACCACTTACTAATGAGTGTTTGCTTAGTTGTGTTAAAAAAATATAATAAAAGAATCAAGTAATTATAATTTATCCTTTTATTTAAATATGATATATCTTTAAACTCAATCAGAATTTATATCTAAGGTATCAAATTATTATAGCCTATCACATTATTTAGTACGAGTTTATATATAAAATTGAAATTTAGTTAGTGTAGGTCACGCATGGCGCGATATCTTGCCTAATATGTAATAAACTCTTCTTCTTTTAGTGGCTCAATATTACGTTAACCTATTTAAGGACATATACAATTCACTTTAACAAGAACAAAGTTGAGCCGAACTATTTTACTGTCGATACAGGCTTATATATATGTTTAAAGTGTGAATCGAAATCTCTGGTTCTCCTCTAATCGAAAGAGATTTCAGGCAGTGCCCATCAATCTGGTAGTTGAAGTACCCCTTATTAGTAATGCTCTAAATTATGGATCCTTATTTTTAGAATTTTTTTAACAGCATTTAGAAAAAAATTTCTTTTATCTGATCGGTGGTTATGACTGCACCCAAATTTTCTCGAACCTGTTGCAAAAATTTAACCCAGTAGAGGTTGAAATTTGCACACCTATTTGAAGACAAACCAAAAATTATCTCCACCAAAGAACTCATTAGTTTCAAATCTTAGACGTCTCCTAGTGCTCTCTTCAATTGAAGATTACTTCCCTTTACACTAGAGCATTCTCTAGCAACTTGCATGTAAGATACAATAGATTCTTTTCCTTCAGAATGTAACAATAAAGAGAGTCTTCAATCTCTTTTCACACTACATGATCAAACCAAAACTTTGCTTCAAAATCAAGCTTTTCTTGTAAAAACTCAATAAAAATTACTAGAGACAAAGTGGGGAAGGAGACTCAAGAACACGAAATTTTTTTTAAATAAGGGTTTATAAAAGAAAAATGACGAAAGAAGGCGACCTGGTGCAAATAAGAGCAACCCATTGCACACTAGCGCCAAGGCGCAAGCGTCTATAAAACCCAGACGCTTTTAGCACCCTGACGTTGGGTTTAAAAAATTAATCCCAATACCACCTTGTTGAGTCATAAGCGTACGAGCAATTTTAGTGTTGGTATGTGGAAAGGGAGAGTGTTAGTGCCAAATCTGTGTTAATGTGATGTTTTGGCTGTTGTTGTGACTGTGGTCCGGTGTGACCGTGTGAGTGCTACTGCAGCTATTTTGAGTTACCAAGACCGGCGGAGTGCAACTCTGGTGTGCGTATACTGTAAATATATATATATATATATATATATATATATATATGAATTTTGAAGGCAAGGTTTATATGCCGGTGAAAAAATAAGGAGAAATATTCATCTTTCGAGCATTGGCTTCAACATTTGTTTGTTCTTTCTCGTACCTCACAAGTGGTGCCACATTTTGTGTAGTTGGAAGACAAAAAGTTTAGAACGGAAGATTTGTGCCCTCAGACAATGATGAAATAGATAATATGGAGAAAATTAGCATTAACTAGGGGTGTCTATTGGGTCGGGTACGAATGAAATCCAACCCAACCGAACTCTAATGGTAAGGTTTTGGATAATTAATAATAAAGTTTTGTTTGAGAAAAATAAATGGTCGAATTTGGTAATAGAGTGATGGGCATCCGGTGCCCGATACTCGATTATTTTATCACAATTTTAATTATGAAGATTAATCTCTCATTAACTTTAAAACTAAATATTTATTAATTAAATTATCAAATATCTTGTGTTTTTAAAATATTTTTTCACTTAACTTCACCCTTTAAAACATGCATTGTTATTATATACTTTGAATATTTTTCCAAACATGTAATTTGAATAGTTAAATAGGTATTTATTTAATAAATGGTTGGATTTGGTTTTTCCTAAATGATAAATGGTCGGTTTTTGTATTGAAAGTAGAAAGTTAAGTTGAAATAGTTGGGTATGGTTTATACATTTAGCTTATATGGTAGGCAATACCTAACCAAACTCAACAGATAAGCACCACTAATATTAACGAGGGCATTCTTGTGTCACTTATATTTACTATGAGCCTTTGGCTTATAGGGATGGTGATTTAGGATTTGGGTACATCTCATACAACATTCACCACTCAATCCTAATCCCATTGTAGGACTAAGACTTGAAATACTATAAACTCATTAAAAACAAAAGTTTGTAACTTTCCATCGTACTCTGCCTTACTATTTCGGGTGTCCATTCTAAGCAGCTTTCACAATAAGAGATATTCAAGTCAATTTCGAGCATATATCCTTAAAACTCGTTCGATCTTTAGTTAAGATAGAATGAGTTTCGAGCTATTTAAGTCGAGTTCGAGCATAAGGCAAACTCAGCTCACTCACTCGTTTAGCAGAACCAGGATTATTAGACAAGCCGGGACAAACTTGGAAACTTAGCTTGCGAGCCGGGCTTGACTCAACTCGTATAACAGAATTAAGTCAAGCTTAACGAGCTGAGCCGAGCCTAGAAACTTGGCTTGTGAGCCAGGCTCGGCTCGACTCGTTTAACAAATGAGCTCGGCTCGAGCCTTATACAGCCCACCTGTCTCATTCTCAAGAGCCCAGGTGGGCTCCTGGGATTGGTCATTAGTGTTAGCCCACCCATCTGTTTCCCAGCTCATTGTGATGGGCTGCTGGCATGCCACCATGACTCTAACTTTCTTATTTTATTAATTTCATATGGTCTAGCACTCCTTTTATAATTTTTTAATAAATATATATATTTATATATATAATTTTTATTAATTTTTATCCTTTATTTTATTAATTGATAAGTATATATATTTTATTAAGTTCGAGCCAACAAGCCGAGGAGAGCCCAACTTTTTTCCTCACTCGACTCGGCTCGCCTGCAATGCCTAATTTTTTATAATTAATAATAAAACTTACTTTGGGAGAGATGAGTACTCGATTATAAATAGTGATGTTTGGTAATTCAACGATAAGTATCTTGTAATCTTTATTAAATTATAATTTTAGTTATGAAGATTAATACCTTGCTTACTTTAAAATTAATATGTTTTAATAAAATTATTAAATATCCCATTTGTATATTTAAAATATTTTTATTTAGCTTTACTTTTAAAAACTTACATTATTGTTGTATAGTTCGAATAAATGTTTTCCAAGCATATAATTTGAATAGTTAAATGGGCATATGTTTAAACCTGACCATTAATTAGAGTTTTGGTTATAACTTAATGGTAAATAGTTGGGTTTGACATTGGATATAGAAGTTAAATAGTTAATGATGGGGTTAATTTATAAATTTATCTTAAGTGGCGGGTTTGGTTTAGACGATATCAACTAATAGACAACCTAATCTGATCCTAGTCTAAATATTTTATATTTGATTTCCTCCCTATTTTCATATCCGATCTAAGTCCACCAAACTTATATCCGATCTGGGTCCATTAAAAATGTAAATAATATAAATTTTATTATGAAACGTGAGAAAAATAATTAATATAAAATATTTCTTTAATTATTTAAAATATATTTATAAAATATCAAATATTTGGATCTTATATGAATCAAAACACCAAGCCTAGAAACTTGGCTCTCGACTCGTTTAACAGAATGAGCTCGGCTCGAGCCTTATACAGCCCACCTGTCTCATTCTCAAGAGCCCAGGTGGGCTCCTGGGCTTTGGTCATTAGTGTTAGCCCACCCATCTGTTTCCCAGCTCATTGTGATGGGCTGCTGGGCACGCCACCATGACTCTAACTTTCTTATTTTATTAATTTCATATGGTCTAGCACTCCTTTTATAATTTTTTAATAAATATATATATATATATAATTTTTATTAATTTTTATCCTTTATTTTATTAATTGATAAGTATATATATTTTATTAAGTTCGAGCCAACAAGCCGAGGAGAGCCCAACTTTTTTCCTCACTCGACTCGGCTCGTCTGCCATGCCTAATTTTAGATAATTAATAATAAAACTTACTTTGGGAGAGACAAGTACTCGATTATAAATAGTGATGTTTGGTAATTCAACGATAAGTATCTTGTAATCTTTATTAAATTATAATTTTAGTTATGAAGATTAATACCTTGCTTACTTTAAAATTAATATGTTTTAATAAAATTATCAAATATCCCATTTATATATTTAAAATATTTTTATTTAGCTTCACTTTTTAAAACTTACATTATTATTGTATAGTTTGAATAAATGTTTTCCAAGCATATAATTTGAATAGTTAAATGGGCATATGTTTAAACTTGACCATTAATTAGAGTTTTGGTTATAACTTAATGGTAAATAGTTGGGTTTGACATTGGATATAGAAGTTAAATAGTTAATGATGGGCTTAATTTATAAATTTATCTTAAGTGGCGGGTTTGGTTTAGACGGTATCAACTAATAGACAACCCTAATCTGATCCTAGTCTAAATATTTTATATTTGATTTCCTCCCTATTTTCATATCCGATCTAAGTCCACCAAACTTATATCCGATCTGGGTCTATTAAAAATGTAAATAATATAAATTTTATTATGAAATGTGAGAAAAATAATTAATATAAAATATTTCTTTAATTATTTAAAATATATTTATAAAATATCAAATATTTGGATCTTATATGAATCAAAACACCAAGCTTGTGTTTGATACAAATATTTTTAGTTATATAATGTATCCAATCTGAATTAATTTGGACAAGATATAAACGAGTTGAACCTGGATTTGCAGATATGCAAATATCTAAAACCATATCTCTAGATGAGATGAGCTTATTCAGCGAAGTAAGAAATTTTCTCACATCGTGCTTTGGCTAGTTTTATTTATATTTGTCCAAGATACGAGAATACCCACATTTTAGGGTACATGGGTACATGTAGGTCTTGGTTAATTTCTTTGTACTTAGAATAAATTTAGCTTGTTTAGATTATAAATTTACACATATAAACACTACAAAAACTGATTTTTCTCCACCCATTAAAAAAAACTCTACAGAAAAGCTTCAGTTAATCGTACCCACACTTCCATAATTATTAAAATTGAATGTATCAATTTTCTTATTTTTCTCCGCACTTAAAACCTTACCGGAGAAACTTTTAATCCAAGAGCCTATATTTAACATTTTTCCCAGCATTGTCCACGACTGCTTATCACCAAAAAAATAGGTGTCAACGGTTGAGAAATTTTTTGGACGATGGAGATCTAACAAGATCCAAATCTAAAGGATTAAAATTCTCAAGCAGTGGGTGTGCAGGTAATCTGCCCATCGCAGGGAAAATTAGCTCCATGAACAAGAGGTTAAGAATGGCGGTAACCACACCCTGCTCATAATATACCCAGTAGTAATCTGTTGACTTACACTTTGCTGTGCTGGTTCTAATGAAAGTCGAATTAAACCATGCCCAAAAACGAAAAGCCAATATTGTTTTTCAATCTTATCTTATCATGCAATAGTGAAAAGATAATATTAGGCACGTCATTGAGTCATAACTTTTATCTGTAAAACCTTGTATTTGGCAACCAAACGCCATTTGCTTCAAATACGAAGATGCATTCAGTAGGACACATTAATTATTACGTATTATCCAGAATCTAACGTTGAGGTAATCCATGCACGAGCATTGTGAGACGTCCAATACTGTGCGTATATAAGAGGCTCAAACCTGTCAATACTTTCCACTTCCAGAAACATTTCCTTTGAGGTAATCAGCAGGCTTACATAGTTATTACATATTGAGCACAGAATACTTCTATTCTTCTTTTTTATCTCTTTGACTATATCTTTTTCTTGGAGCAGTTCTCTTCATTAATCCTTCCGTGTTTTTTAACTATTCTTTATGTCTGCTAATTTGAGTGAGAATCTCTTACGACTATGTGTGACCAAATTAAATTTCACCAAATCACCTACTATTAAATGAGTCTATGATAATTTTGTTATTTCAACATTAAGCGAATACTTTAATCTATACTTATCGCACTCTTGAATAGGTCTTACAGCCAACATTAGCTGTAAGACCTTTAGTAGATTATTTTTTGACTAGTTATACTGCAATCACTTTTATGTCCATTATTTTTGCTTTTAAAGACAATTTCTTATAGAATAATATGTACCTCAGGCTTTTTTTCCTTTCAGTAATATTTTTTTTGCAAGTACATCGTCTAGTAGAGATTTGCGTAACAAGTTTTCTTTACATTATTAGCCTTTTTTTCTTGAACTTCGACCATTTTTATTTTACTATTAGACCGCCATTTCACTGCGAGAAAAATTTAAGCAGTGACGACAAAATCCATCACCGATGTGAAGGAAATTTCTAGTTAATTTTTATCTGACGTTTTTTTGTGACAAATTTAGTAGTTTAGTGACATATTTTATCATGTCTAAAGCCTTATTTTTCTTGTAGTATTTATAACATGCTAATGGAGATCATTCCTAGCATTCATATATAATGACGCATCATAGATGATGCCCTAATAATCAGATATTTAGCGGCCCATAAAGCTTTCAGTATGTACTTAACATATGAACTTGCATCATGATATAATTAACAGCATTTCTGTTAGTGTGCATTTCTATAATTTTGCATGACAATAATTAACAATTATAGTATGTATGAGTTCACTAAAGGATGCTCATGTAATCCCGTACAGCTCCTTTCATGTTGTGCGTCCTCAGTTGCGATGCTATTGAAACGCATATAAAAATTTAAAAAATACTATGCGGACGTTTTCTGCCCTAGATTTCCACCTACATCTTTGTATAATTACTTAAATCAGATATTATTGATGAAAACTAATACCTGTCATTATTTCATAACGTCGGTTGATAACGTAGGTTATGAAGGTCCATGTAGTATGATTCTAAAAATTATTCTCCCCAACTTACGACGAAGATGTTCATCTACAAAGTAGGCTATCTAAGAACTTCTTCAATTAGGTATTTACAATTTAATTAAATAACTGTGCCAGAAACCTACTGATGATCAGTTTTCTTGACTGCTCTAATAATTCTGCTTCTTGGGCGGAATTGCTCCTACTGGATCCTAAGTAGGATGGTTTGTATAGAAGGCCACATTTGGTTCCTCCTTGCCATGTAACGCGTGCACATCAAAACCATGCACCTTCAATTCCTTTTTCTTGTGCATCCATCCCCCAATATTATTGCCTTCTTCTTCCACCCATTCCCTCTCTTCATTACCTTCCTGATCTTCCTCTTTTTTCTGCTTGTCCAGATATACTTCAACCGTCCTCGAAGTCGAACAACATGGCTTCTCTCTCTCCTGCTCCTCTTGGCGGGAAGAAGGTCAAGGTAGTGTTCGTGATGGGAGCCACCGGCACGGGAAAGTCGAAGCTGGCCATCGACCTCGCCCTCCACTTCTCCGGCGAGGTCATTAACTCCGACAAAATGCAGGTGTTCAATGGCCTGGACGTGCTGACCAACAAGGTGACGCCGGAGGAGCGGCAGCTTGTCCCGCACCACCTCATTGACATCGTCGGCCCCGACGCCGAGTTCACCGCCGCTGACTTCTGCCGCGCCGCCACCGCCGCCATTGATGACGTTGCCTCTCGTGGGAAGCTGCCGGTTGTTGCGGGCGGGTCTAATTCCTACATCGAGGCGCTCGTCGATGACCCTGCCGGGGAGTTCCGGTCCAAGTACGATAGCTGCTTCCTATGGTTGGACGTCGACATGGACGTCCTGCATTCCTTCGTCTCTGACCGTATCGACAAGATGGTTGAAGGTGGTCTGGTCGAGGAGGTGCGTGCCATGCACCGACCCGACGCTGTCTACACTGCCGGCATCCGTCAGTCCATCGGCGTGCAAGAGCTAGACAAGTATCTCAGTGAGACAGTCACCATCGGAAAGAGGAGGTTCTAGCGTCGGCAATCGACAAAATGAAGGCCAGGACGTGCGATCTTACATGCTCCCAATTGGAGAAGATCCACCGGCTCGGGAGGAAGCCCGGGTGGGACATCCACCGGCTTGACGCCACAGTGGCCTTGCGGGCTGCCGGCGAGGGTAAGGCCGCGGCATGGTTGAGCAATGTTGCCAGACCCGCGTCGACCATCGTAGCGAGGTTCCTTGCCGGAGGTGAGCCGGACGAGGAGGGACTGCATGGGGAGGCCGCTACCATTTGAGGTTGATGGTCGTCGTAGTAGTTGTGGATGATCAGAGTTATCAACATATGATTGTTTCGTCATAGCTATGATCTACGTACGTGGGAATAACGAAAGTGTTTATATATATATTTTTTATTAATAAGAAGGGAACTCAAAGAATAATTTAAGATTAAAATTACGAAAATTAACAAATCAAAATGTAAGGAAAATTTAAAGTGCAATAAAATTATCTCCTGCAGAGGGTCACGGATTCTAATCTCACTAAGTATAAACTTCTTTGAAAAAAAATTATTATTTTCCATGATTGAAGGTCATGAGTTAGAAGCCGATTGACCTTTAACCTTTGAGTGCCTGTTAATTGGACATGATATAATTTGATCCATGCATGATATAATTTTAATGATCTGTCACATAAAATATCCTAGCTTGTTTGTAGCATAAAATCTATGTAAATCAAATTTATGCTATGATATTTCGGGGACGAAATAGTTCTAAGTTGGGGAGATTGTAAAGACCCGGAAAAAAAAATAAATAAATATATATATATATATATATATATGTATATATTCGACGCGGTGGGATCGAACGTTGGTATCCATGAATTTATTTAAATTATTTACCCGCTACCCGGTTAATTATCAATTACCCGGTCAAGTGGAAAGTATTAGTTAACCGGTTAAGTATTTTTACCCGGTTAAGTAAACCATACCATTTAACCGTTTAAACTAGTAAAGTGAACCGTATCACTTACCCATTTACCCGGCAACGAAGTGTGTTTTCATAAACCCTAGGCCTTCTTTCATTTTATAAGGAGAAGGAGGGGGCGTCATGCACATAAGCTCCTTGGACAAACGCCGGCTTCCCCATTGTTTTGGTAAGTTTCTTCCTCTCTTCTTCTTAGTTTGCATGCATACATATGATCAAAGATTATAATACAAGATAATCATGGAAACTAAGACCTGAAATCAACAAGAAAAAGGGAGGATGTAACTGGATTAGAACCAGGAATTCACCCACGAACATAAGTTGCTGCCGTGCAGCAATTCTTGTGTGTTTGTGATTAATTACAGCAACAAGTCATAATCTTTTGCTAATCAGTTGCTGCATCAACGTCCTTACTCATGTTGTAGTAATTAAAGGTGAGATTTCATAGAATTTACAGCCAAGAATGGTAGCACGTCCTGCTGAAATTGCCAAGGATGGTAGCACGTCCTGCTGAATTGCAGCAACAGCACCATGGCGTTTGTGTCACGACCAGTTGCATATACCACGCTGTAGGGTAGTGTTTCTCTTCTTCTGGGCGTT
This sequence comes from Piper betle, assembly GCA_033002965.1. Lineage (NCBI taxonomy): Eukaryota > Viridiplantae > Streptophyta > Magnoliopsida > Piperales > Piperaceae > Piper > Piper betle. The sequence goes on along the minus strand of JAURVB010003009.1, from coordinate 30,765 downwards.
GGGTTGTTGTGCGGGAAGAAGGGGACGCGTGGGGCGGTGCTGCTGGCCACGTCTGAGTCGCCATAGCAGCAGGTCGAGGTCGCCATGGCTGCTGGTTCGTCGCTGTGGTGGTGCAGTCGCCCTTTGATTGTTGCTGCTAATTTGGTTGCTAGGAAAGGGAGACAATGGGTGAAGGATAGGATCTAGATTTTGGTCGAAAGAGAAGAGCTTGGTGCTGGTTTTGGGTGAAGAGAAGAATGGTGACGGGAAGAAGAAGAAGAAGAAGAAGAAGAATGGCAGTTTTGTAATTTCGGGTTGACTCGATATGGGTTGAGTTAAAAATCATAATAATAATACCAACTCGTGTTAAAATCATTGAAATAATTAATTTAAAGGAATATGAGTTAAGTGGTCAAAATAATAAATTTATAAATTATTACATGAAATTAATAAATTTCGATCACGATAAACGGTAATTAATTAATCGGCTGATTAAAAGCAATTAACTTAAATTGAAGGGTTATGAGGAATATTTAATAGAGACTTCACCTTTATCATATAAAAGTTATATTTGATAAATAAAACGATTATTCTTATAATAAATTCGTAAAGTAAAATAATGGATCAATAAAAGATAATCGCGTAGAAATTACGCGATAGCATAATTAATTAAATAAAGAAGTGTTGAACCTTATCGAATTAAATAAATTAATTAATGTGGCATATATTAAATATTTAGTTGCATGCATTTTCGACGCGAGTAAAATTATACTAATGTATAATTTTATGCCCCGTTCATATTAGGGTTAGCGGATTACAGTCGGACGAACCCGCAAGTCAGGTACGTATAATAGGTAGAACATCGTATTTTCCTTGTTGGTAGCCTAGGTCGGCCTGAGCCCAGATTCGACCACCATGCACGAAGTGCAACCGGGGTTAAAGAATTGACTCAGTCCGACACTGGGTCGTGTTATGTGTGTGAATCTTGTGATGCATCGATATTGTTTTGGAGTAGTGATAGCCGCCCCATAAAAAGGCTACGGCCGGGGTGAGTGAGGCACAGCGATTCCTCCATCGCACTAGAGTGCAGTGATTGCCGCCCCATAAAAAGGCTACGGCCGGGGTGTGTGAGGCACTGGCACTGAGTGCAGTGATAGCCGCCCCATAAAAAGGCTACGGCCGGGGTGTGTGAGGCACTGGCACTAGAGTTGGCAGTGAGAGCTTCCCCACAAACGGGGCATAGCGATCACCTGAGTGCAGTGATAGCCGCCCCACAAAAAGGCTACGGCCGGGGTGTGCAAGGCATTGGCACTGGAGTGCAGTGATAGCCTCCCCATAAAAAGGCTACGGCCGGGGTGTGCGAGGCACTGGCACTAGAATTGGTAGTGAGAGCTTCCCCACAAACGGGGCATAGCAATCACCCGAGTGCAGTGATAGCTACCCCACAAAAAGGCTACGGCCGGGGTGTGCGAGGCACTGGCACTGGAGACGGTAGTGGTAGCCTCCCCATAAAAAGGCTACGGCCGGGGTGTGCGGATCACAGCGGACACCTCCTCCGCATTGTTTTGGAGTATAGCGGAATCGCTCCACCGCATATTAAAATAAATATATGAAAATGGTGGAATGTACTTGTTTGTTTTATCTATTATACTACTTAGTGTTGTAATCACTAACGCGGAATTGCCTCCGCAGGTGTGCAGATCCGAGATTAGATGATTGACAACTAGAGCATGGAGCAAAGTAATATGAGGACTCCTTTTTGTTATTTAATTGAGGAATAAGTGTGGCTGCTGGGAAACGGTCCAAGACTGTGGGATTTTATTATAAGTTATGATTTCTAATAATGTTTGACATAATTGCTTTAATTTTGAGTAACACCTAGCCAGTTAGGCCCACAATATTATCATGAAAAATGGAATTTTAATGATCTGTCATAAAATATATTATTATTTCTAACAAATAATGTATGTATATTTAAACCATATAGGGTGGTTCGATCACGTAGACAATAATTTAGATTTGACAAAAGAATCTTGAAACTAAGGAATGAAAAGCATCCAATATTAAAAACAGATACATAAGATACCTAAGCTGCAGCATACTCAAAACAGATCTCATGCACTTAACAATAATTTGGTTTATATTCTACTAATAATTTAGACAAACCGTTAAAGAGATGCAATAAGTAAGGTCTAAATTTTATCATGAACTATGTTAGATGAAGTCTGACCTCTTTTCCACCTTCTACAATTGAATTCAAAGAGGCTACTACACTTAATCAAGCAATTTTAAAAATATATTTTTATAAAATATCAAATATTTGGATCTTATATTAATCGTGTTGGGTTTATCTCACATTGGTCGTAGAGGTTTCTTTGGTTATTTAAAGTCCTTTGTGGGGGCCCAAAGGGCCTAACAAGTGATATCAAAGCTTCGTTAGGGGCACAAAGTGGCCCAATAAGTGGTATCAAAGCGAAGTTTGAGTCGGGTTTGCCTATGCCGATTGTTATTGTTTCTTTCATGGGTTCCACCTGATGATTTGAAAAGGAGTTTGTCAGACAATTGGGTTTATCCCACATCGGCAGTAAAGGTTGTTGGTGAATTGTATATAAGCTAATGAGAAAACCTTATTCATTTAGTTAATTTTTAGATTAAGAGAAGCCTGTGACATCTATTGCGAGTTTACTTTATTTGTTTAAAGTCTTTTTTCAATAGTGGTTTCGAAGCTTGGGTGGGAGCCCAAAGGACCCAACAAATCGAAACACAAAACTTGTGTTTGATACAAATATTTTTATTTATATAATGTATCCAATCTGAATTAATTTAGATAAGATATAATCAAGTTGAACCTGGATTTGCAGATATTCAAATATCTAAAACCATATCTCTAGATGAGATGAGCTTATTCAAAGAAGTAAAAAAATTTCTCACATTGCGCTTTGGCTAGTTTTATTTATATTTGTCCAAAAGACACGAGAATACCCACATTTTAGGAGTACATGTAGGTCTTGGTTAATTTCTTTGTACTTAGAATAAATTTAGCGTTTACATTATAAATTTACACATATAAGCACTACAAAAAATGATTTTTCTCCACCCATTAAAGAAAAACACCTAGAGAAAAGCTTCAGTTAATCCTACCCACACTTCCATAATTATTAAAATTGAATGTATCAATTTTCTTATTTTTCTCCGCACTTAAAACCTTACTGGAGGAACTTTTCATCCAAGAGCCTATATTTAACATTTTTCCCAGCATTGTACATGACTGCTTATCACCAGAAAAATAGGTGTCAACCGTTGAGAAATTTTTTTGGACGATGGAGATCAAACATGATCCAAATCTAAAGGATGAAAATTCTCGAGCGTTGGGTGTGCCGGTAATCTGCCCACTGCAGGGAAAATTAGTTCCATGAACAAAAGGTCAAGAATGGCGGAAACCACACCTTGCTCATAACATGCCCAGTAATCTGTTGATTTTCACTTGGCTGTGTGGTTCTAATTAAAGTCGAATTACACCATGCCCAAAAACCAAAAGCCAATATTGTTTTTCAATCTTATCTTATCATGTAATAGTGAAAAGATAATATTAGGCACGTCATTGAGTCATAACTTTTATCTGTAAAACCTTGTATTTGGCAACCAAACGCCATTTGCTTCAAATACGACGATGCATTCAGTAGGACACATTAATTATTACGTATTATCCAGACTTTAACGTTGAGGTAATCCATGCACGAGCATTGTGGAAACGTCTATATAAGAGGCTCAAAACTTTCCATACTCTCCAATTCCAAAAACATTTCCTTTGAGGTAATCAACAGGCTTACAGTAGTTATTACATATTGAGCACATAACACTTTTCTTTTTCTTTTTTATCTCTTTAACTCTATCTTTTCTTGGAGCAGTTCTCTTCATTAATCCGTCCATGTTTTTAACTATTCTTATGTCGGCTAATTAGAGTGAGAATTTGTTATAAGACCTTACAACTAATATTGTTGAGAGACCCAATTAACTTTTACCAAATCATCTACTCATTAAATATATCTATGATAGTTTTGTTATTTTAACAGTAAGGGAATATTTTAATCTGTACTTATCTCACTCTTTATTAGGTCTTACAAGGGAATATTTTAATCTATACTTTTCTCACTCTTTATTAGGCCTTACAACCAACATTAATGTAAGACCTAGCATTTTTTTTGACTAGTTATACTACAATCAATTTTATGTCCACTATTTTTGCTTTTAAGTACAATTTCTTATAGAATAATATGTTCCTCAGGGTTTTTTATATTTTTGTCCTTTTAATAATATTTTTTTCACAAGTACATCATCTGAAGAGTTTGTGTAACAAGTTTTCTTTACACTATTAACCTTTTTCTTGATCTTCTACCATTGTTTTCTACTATTAGACCACCATTTCACTGCAAGAAAAAATTAAGCGGTGACAACAAAATCCATCACCGATGTGAGGGAAATTTCTAGTTAATTTTTATGTGATGTTTTTTTGTGACAAATTTAGTAGTTTAGTGACTAATATTTTATCATCTCTAAAGCCTTATTTTTCTTGTAATATTCTAACATGCTAATGGAGGCATTCATAGCATTCATATATAATGACGCCTCATAGATGATGCCCTAATAATCATATATGAAACGGCCCGTAAAGCTCAGTATGTACTTAACATATGAACTTGCATCATGATAAAATTAACAGTATTTCTATTAGTGTGCATTTCTATAATTTTGCATGACAATAATTAACAATTATAGTAATTTTTTTCTAAGCCAAGCACATTATGTGTGAGTTCACAAAAGGATGCTCATGTTGTCCCATAAAGCACTTTTCATGTTGTGCGTCCTCGTTATTGAACTCATGTAAAAACTTAAAAAATACTATACCTTCAATTCCTTCTTCTTGTGCATCGACCCCCAATATTATTGCTTTCTTCTTCCACCCATTCCCTCTCTTCATTACCTTCCTGATCTTCCTCTTTTTTCCATGAACATTTGCTTCCTGTCGTGTTGTTAAAATATTCCTCTACATCTGTATATTTTTTTGTTTGGTTCCTTACATGACAATTTAAAGTAACTAGATCTTAATGCATCTATGCTAGTTGCTCTTCTGGTTCATGACAAGATAGGGTGATGATAATTCTGAGAGAATTAATCATTTCCTCTTGGCTTATTGATTTTCATTAATAGTCATCCTTTTGTTGTAGTGTTTGTTCCGGTTGTAGTGTCTTCAGTTCTACGAATGCGCCTATTGTTTCTTGATTAATATCATAGTTAGTAGTAGTATAGGAGATCAGTTGCTGCCCTAATTGGCTAGGACTTCGCGATGATCTCATGATTACATATGATACGTTGGCAGCTCCCATTGGTTATCACCATGGGGGAATGAAAGTATTGTTGATGATCTTGTGGTAAGGCTAGCACTTGTTGTTGGCTTTGACCAGTACTTAGTGTAGTTGTCATTTGATAATCCACACAGTATTAGCAATTGAGGATCATGTTACCTGGACATAATTGTTCTTGTGTGAACAAGGCCGTTTGATCACCTTGGGTACTTCAACTTTTATTTGTTGATAGCATGAAGCATCCTCCTCTACTTCTCTCTTTCTCTTGGTGGCAAGTCTAAACATAAATATCTTGTATACACTAATCAAGTTATCCTGAAATATGAATAACTGAACTCTTTCAGTAAAAAATGATTTTCAAGATAACTTAATTAATGTATTTATATCTAGACCTACAACCAAGAGAGAGAATTAGAGGAAGATGCTTCACGCTGTCAACATATAAAAGTTGTTAAAGTACCCAAGATGATCAAGCGGCCTTGTTGGCACAAGAATAGTTATGTACAGGTATCATGGTCATCAACTGCCAATACTTCCCGAATCAACAGATGACTACTACATTAAATACTGGCCAAAGCCAACAACAAGTGCTAGCCTTACCACATGATCATCAACAACACTTTAATTCACCTATGGTGATGAGCAATGAGAGCTACCAAAGTATCATTTCTAATCATGAGATCGTTTTGACAATAGATGACTACTACATTAAATGCTGGCCAAAGCCAACAACAAGTGCTAGCCTTACCACTTAATTCACCTATGGTGATGAGCAATGGGAGCTACAAATATATCATTTCTAATCATGAGATCGTTGTGGCAAGTCCTAGCCAGTATAGAAGCAACTAATCGCTTATACTATTACTAGCTATGATATTGATCATAAAACAATGGTTGCACTCGCAGAACTGAACAGACACAACCACAAGATGATAACTATTCATGGAAATCATTAAGCCAAGAGGAAAGAATCATGGAAGACCTAGTTTAAAATTATCATCACCTCATCTTATTATGAATTAGGAGGAACAACAAGCACAGATGCATCAAGATCAAGTTCTACTTCAACCAAGTTGTCATCTACAAACCAAACAAAAGAATATATACATGTTGTGGAATATTTTGACAACATGATGGGCGCCACCAGCACGTAGGGTTGCTAATTGAGCGAGCCAGCTCGTGAGCATTTAGCGTTCGGCTCGGCTTGACTCGACTCGAAACTCGACATTTAAATGCTCGATTCGAACTCGACTCGAACTCGAATCTTACGAGCCGAGCTTGAGCAAGGTCGTGTTCGACTCGACTCGACTCGGTTGTAACTCGAACTCGACTCGAATTCGACTCGTAGTTCGACTCGAACTCGACTCGACAAAATAATATAATAATATAGTCTTTATATTATATTTTATTTATATATATATGAAATATAATAACAAAGAAGCAAGATAGTTGAGATGACAAGTATTCACCTTAATGACTTCAAGGTTGTGGGTTCAAACCACAATGACCTCACTTTTTTTTAAAGTGAGGTACTTTTGACTTTTAATCGAGCTGATTTCGAGCTAACGAACGAGCTGGCGAACGAGCTCACAAAATTAAACAGTTTAAGTATATTCGAGCTCGAGTCGAGCTCGAACACATAAAAAGTATTCGAGTCGAACTCGAGCATGTATGTCCAAAACTTGTTCGATCTCGAGTCGAGTTCGAACGAGTTTCGAACTATTCGAGCCGAGTTTGAGCACATGTTCAGCTCGGCTCGCTCGCTCAATTAGCACCCCTACCAGCACGGGAAAACTGAAGCTGGCCATCGACATCGCCCTCCACTTCTTCGACAAAATGCAGGTGTCCAAGGGCCTGGACGTGCCGACCAAGAAGGTGACACCGAAGGAGCGGCAGCTGGTCCCCCACCACCTCATTGACATAGTAGGCCTCGACGCCGAGTTCACCGCCGATGCCTTCTGCCGGGCCGCCACCGCCGCCATTTTTAACGTCGCCACCCGTGGGAAGCTGCCGGTCATCAAGGCTCTCGTTGACGACCTCGCCGGGTAGTTCCGATCCAAGTACGGGAGCTGCTTCTTATGGTTGGACTTGGATGTCGACATGGGCGTCCTGCATTCCTTCATCTCTGACCGTATCGACAAGATGGTTGAAGGTGGTCTGATCGAGGTGGTGTGTGCCGTGCACCGCCCCAACACCGTCTACACTGCGGCATCCATTGGTCCATTGGTGTGCAGGAGCTCAGTGAGATGATCACTGTCGGAAAAGAGGAGGTTTTAGCGTCGGCAATCGACAAAATGAAGGCCGGGACATGCGATCTTACATGCTCCCAATGGGAGAAGATCCACCGGCTCGGGAGGAAGCCCGGGTGGTATATCCACTGGCTTGACACCACGGCGGCCTTGTGTGCTGCTGGTGAGGATAAGGCCGCAGCATGGATGAGCAATGTCGCCAAACCCGCCTCGACCATTGTAGGAAGGTTCCTCGCCGGAGGTGAGCAGGACGAGGAGGGACTCCATGGGGAGGCCGCAACCATCTAAGGCTGTCAGAATAGTTGTGGATGATCACAGTTATCAAGCTGATTTTCACGATTGTTTTATCTTTTTTATTAATAAATGAGAAACTCAATAATAATTTGAGATTAAAATTAAGAAAATCAACCAATCAAAATATAAGAAAATTTTAATGAAGTACAATAAAATTATCTCATGAAGATGGTCAATGGGTCCGAATCTCACTAACCTAAATTTTTTTCAAAAAAATAGTAAAATAATCTTTAATGGTAGAAAGTCACGAATTTGGACCCGATTATCTTCTTAGTTGTGTTAAAAATATAATAAAAGAATCAAGTAATTATAATTTATCCTTTTATTTAAATATGACATATCTTTAAACTCAATCAGAATTTATATCTAAGGTATCAAATTATTATAGCCTATCACATTATTTAGTACGAGTTTATATATAAAATTGAAATTTAGCTAGTGTAGGTCACACATGGTGTGATATCTTGCCTAATATGTAATTAACTCTTCTCCTTTTAGTGGGTCAATATCAAGTCAACCTATTTAAGGACATATACAATTCACTTTAACAAGAACAAAGTTGAGCCGAACTATTTTACTGTCGATACATGCTTATATATATGTTTAAGTGTGAAATCTCTGGTTCTCCTCTAATCGAAAGAGATTTCAGAGCCCATCAATCAGGTAGTTGAAGTACCCCTTATTAGTAATGCTCTAAATTATGGATCCTTATTTTTGGAATTTTTTTAACAGCATTTAGAAAAAAATTTCTTTTATCTGATCGGTGGTTACGACTGCACCCAAATTTTCTCGAACCTGTTGAAAAAATTTAACCCAGTAGAGGTTGAAATTTGCACACCTAATTGAAGACAAACCAAAAATTATCTCCACCAAAGAACTCATTAGTTTCAAATCTTAGACATCTCGGAGTACTTTCTTCAATTGAAGATTATTGCCCTTTACACTAGAGCATTCTTTAGCAACTCGCATACAATAGATTCTTCTTCTTCAGAATGAAGCAATAAGGAGGGTTTTCAATCTCTTGTCACACTGCATGATCAAACCAAAACTTCGCTTCAAAATCAAAATTTTCTTGTAAAAACTCAATAAAAATTACTAGAGACAAAGTGGGGAAGGAGACTCAAGAACACGAAAATTTCTTTTTTTGAAAATAAGGGTTTATAAAAGAAAAACGATGAAAGAAGGTGACCTGGTGCAAATAAGAGCAACCCATCGCACACCAGCGCCGAAGCGCAAGCGTCTAGAAAACCCAGACGCTTTTAGCACCCGGACGTTGGGTTTAAAAATATCAATCTTAATACAACCTTGTTGAGCCATAAGCGTACGAGCAATTTTACTGTTGGTATGTGGAAAGGGACAGTGCTAGTGCCAAATGTGTGTTAATGTGATGTTTTGGCTGTTGTTGTGATTGTGGTCCGGTGTGACCGTGTGAGTGCTACTGCAGCTATTCCGAGTTACTGAGACCGGTGGAGTACAACTCCGGTGTGCGTATGCTATTAATATATATATATATATATATATATATATATATATATATATATATTTGAAGGGAAGGTTTATACGCTGGTGAAAAAATAAGGAGAAATATTCATCTTAGAATTGGCTTCAACATTTGTTTGTTCCTTCTCGTAGCTCGCAAGTGGTGCCACATTTTGTGTAGTTGGAAGACAAAAAGTTTAGAACGGAAGATTTGGATATAAATGGGTCGGGTACCAATGAAATCCAGCCCAACCGAACTTTAATAGTAAGGTTTTGGAAAATTAATAATAGAGTTTAGTTTGAGAAAAATAATATATGATTATAAATGGTCGAATTTGATAATAGAGTGATGAGTATCAGGTGCCCGATACTTGATTATTTTATCATAATTTTAATTATGAAGATTTATCTTTCATTAACTTTAAAACTAATATTTATTAATTAAATTACCATTTTTAAATATTTTTTCACTTAACTTCACCCTTTAAATCATGCTTTATTATTATGTAGTTTGAATATTTTTTCCAAACATGTAATTTGAATAGTTAAATAGGTACCTATTTAATAAATGGTCGGATTTGGTTTTTCCTAAATGATAAATGGTCGGGTTTTATATTGGAAGTAGAAAGTTACATTGAAATAGTGGGGTTTGGTTTATAAATTTTGCTTGTATGGTAGGCAATACTTGACCAAACCCAACTAATAGGCACCACTAGCATTAACGAGGGCATTCTTGTGTCACTTACATTTATTATGAGCCTTTGGATTACAAGGATGGTGTTTTAGGATTTGGGTACATCTCATACAACATTCACCACTCAATCCTAATCATGTTGTGGGACTAATACCTGAAATACTATAAACTCGTTGAAAACAAAAGTTTGTAACATTCCATCATACACCGCCTAACCATTTCTGGTGCCCATTTTAAGCGGCTTTCACAATAAACAACTTTTACTCCACGCGTTGTCATGCGGCCAAACTTGGCGTAGCGATGACAACATAGTTCATGGATGAACTGCCATGAATATGCACCGAGTGGAAACACACTCCATGGATGAGCTGCCACGGGCGTGCATGAGGCACGTTAGGAGCGAAAGAGCAACTCGGCCTTGAGCGGCGAGTTGTGGTCATTGCTTGGAGAGCATAACTAGCCTTGCACGAGTATTGAAACATACTCAGATGCGTGGGACGACGGAGGTCGGGCGTCACGAATGTACCATGGTGGTATAGCAAGGTCTCTTTGGTTCGGGCATGGCGAGAGAGCATGTCGAACCTTGCCGGACTTGGAGAAGTGTTGGCAAACTTTGAGTGAGTAGACTTGCTGGGATGCCAAGTGATGCTAGGGGTAGCATACCTTGGTGAGCAAACCCCTATATGGCGAGCTGTGGCAGCATATGCAGATTCCGCTCCAAACGCTGGAATCCAGGATGCTGCTCCAAACGCTAGAATCCAGGATGCTACTCCAAACACTGGAATCCAAAATGCTGCTCCAAATGCTAGAATCCAGAATGCAGCTCCAAATGCTGGAATCCAGATATGCCGGTAGAGCGAGTTTGGCTGCAACTCCCAAAGGTAAGGAAAAGTTTCCTCTGCTATATAGGGAGGGGGTGGTCTCTCAATGGGTGGTGCTTAAAGGCGCCCACCTCCTACTCACTCAATGGGTTCCAAACATGATGTGGACCATGAGTGGGGGTCTTGGCGGGCTTCGTTGGTTGGAGGACCTTCGTAGCTCCTCGTGCTTGCTTGGGGTCAAGCACAAGCAGTGTTGGCGGGCAACACTGGCCGAGACTTATTGTGGTGGGGGTTACGCCCATGATACCAGGAAGGTGGACCGCTATGCCTTGGGCGCTTGCCAAGCATAGGCATGTTTCCTACCTGAAAGTTGGTTGGGCGAGGACCACACCACACACTAGCAAGTACACAGACACTTGCTAGCGTATGGACCTTGGGCGGACAGCGTTGGTCATGGGACCTTCGTAGTTCCTTGTGTTAGCGTGGTGCCAAGCACGAGTGGTGTTGGCGGGCAGCACTGGTCATGACTTAGTGATTGTGATTATACCCATGATACCATGAAGGTGGATTACTATGCTTTGGGCGTTTGCCAAGCCTAGGAGTTTCCTACCGGAACGTTGGTTGGGCAAAGACCATATCACACCCGAGCAAGTTCAAGGACACTTGCTAGCCAATCGAGATAAGCGGAGTTTGCCCATGTTGGATCGAGACGGATACTGGGAAACAAAGTGATGCTTGTTGGTTCATCGTGTTGCAGAGGCACTCGATATTCGTGGCGGTAATAGCAGGGGGCATTACTGGGCCGGTAGTGAAGAGATGCACTACCGTGCTATGTTGGTGCCTTGCGAGACAGTTCTGCGGGACCATCAAGGAACGGTGTTTGGCTAAGGTAGCCTTGCACTTAGGTCGGGCAGCATTGTGGACACCGAGAGCAGTTAGATGTGTGATAAGTGAAGTAGACACGTGATCACTGTGTTGGATGCCTGTTATTCCGCTGCGCTATCGTCAGGCTTATGTGTGCTGATCGTGATCAAATTGAAAGATCGGCCTCTTGTGCTAATTCAATGGGAAGGCTGGCCCAATACCGGAGGGTATTTGGGCGCCGCACGTCGGGTTTCGACCGGATTGGTCTGCCCGCGTGACAGCGTGGGCTTTTTCCCATGCCCTGAGTAGCCTCCAAAGTGGAAATAAGCAAAATGAGTGAGACACTTAAGGCAACAAATGAAGACATTGGCCAACCCACATTTTATGGAATTTGGGTATATATTATATAGTACTCCTTGGCCAATCTCAATCCCAATGTGAGACTAAGATTGAAAATACTACAAATCCATGCCCATACTATAGGCTTGTAACATATGGTCAAATCATAAAAATATTTTTATCCAAATAATAAAAGAATATAACCATGTGATCTAAATGGATGGCTAGATATGCATGTTATTGATATTCATGTGAGATTAATTAGTATTATAATAGTCCGTTAGTACGGATTTTCTTATACTACTAAAGAGGAGACCCAATCATCAGTAAAATTTATATATAGTTATAAATTTTCTTTCCAAATTGGACAAAATTAACCCTCATAATCCAAATGTCCTGATAATGCTAATTTTTTTGCTAATACTAATTTTTGAAATAAAATATACAAGACAAAATGAGTACGAACTAAGACAACATTCTTGGAGAGACAATGCCATAACAATATTCTACTTTCATTCTTTAGCTGGTAATTATAGCAAACTTTTCCTTGAAAAACATGTCATTAACTTACTGTTTTGCATGATCGTCCTGCTTCGTCCATACAATACAACGCTTCCTAAAAGCTCACGAAGTTCTTATCCCTAAAACTTTCCACTGTTTCCTTCAGAGTCACTCCAAGAGTGAACTCCACACCCAAGCTTTTAGTCCTTTCTGTGTTAACCTGATAGATAGGGGTGTAAGGATTGTAATCCGCACACCTACCAGGAAGTGAAAGAAAAATTTTATAGAATCATTTCAACAATTGGAAGATAGTTTATATGAACAATCTCGACAAGGTAGCATTACGAGGAGAAGATATAGAATCAATCATCACATTTCCACATTATAGAATTGAACTGATCCAAAGTTCTCTGTTAGAAAAAGGGTAACTTCTATTTGTTAGATTCCAAAATAAGAACAGGCTGACCAAGCTATAGAGATTCAAGGTCTGAGGAAGAAGGATGCCTAGATCTTACTTCTCTGGAAGAGGCACGTTGGGGTAAAGCTCCTTTAATATATTTACAATTTCCGAGAAATGAGCAATTCTTTCCACAGTTAAATATCTCCCACTCGCAGAAGGGACTTCATATGCCAGAAAATGCACTAATGCAACATCTTTCATAACCCATGATAATGATGCATTTGGGAAGGTTGGAGATCCTGCATTGAAGCTGTTTTTATCAGTATATAAGATGAAAACCATCGACTAATTGATTATATAAAACAGAAGTTAACAATTGCGAAGGTCGATTACATGAATTTAATTAAGATGACAAATCAGTATTCCAGAAAGAATGATACAAAATTAAAGAAAGCTGCGAATATGAAGTTACAAGAGGTGAAGGACTGGATTAGCTGATCAAATTGGAAGTAACTGCATAAACTGAGAATAGGTGTTCATCATCGAAAAGTTCAATTTGCTCCCACTTGGAGCTGGATCAGTTAGAAAGCAAGGTTCTGCAATGCTAGCTGAAGACAAACTTAATTCCATATAAGAATTCTTGCCAATCAAAAAAATTGAAATTCAAAGCATATCAATGCAGACTAAGTCCTTTTTAAATTAAAAAAAAGTCTGAAATAATAACATTAATAAGGAACAGTCCAATATATAGGCCAGGAAGATAACACAAGCTATAGCTAGAGTCCAACCAAAAATACGAGAATACCGTTTATAAGATTCAACATTGCTTCAGTACTGTTGAGAGTTGGCTGAAGAAGTGGAGCAATCACCATAGTGGTTTACAACAGCCATCTCAAGCCCCTTCTATTTTGCAAATTTCCAGGCTGCACCTTCAGCCATGCTGGCCACCTTGCCAACGTCGGCTACTCTGTCACCATCTATGCCCATACCCCGAGCAAGGCCAACCCCCTCCTCCACCGCCTGCCCTCCGCCGTCCGGTAAACTGAAATGTAAAATTAAAATTTTCGGATGGCGGGAGGTAAACTGAAATATATATTGATATTGTTAGGGAAAAAATCTTTGGCCCTCCAAGAGGGGCTTGCAATAGGTGTAATAGGCTGTAACGAGGCCTCTCTTAATCCAAAAAAGCTAGCTCAGAGACACATCAGATCACTCGAATCATCTCTACCTCACACATGCCTAATCCAACCTAATAACCGTAATGTGAGGACCAAGCCACCCAAATCATCTCCACCTAGCCACCTGAATCATCTCCACCTCACACACATGCCTAGGGAAAAAATCTTTGGGCCCCCAAGAGTGACTTGGGATAGCTGTCACGGGTCTTTCTTAATCTAAAAGCTAGCTGAGGGAATAAGACTTTTTCATTAGTCTATATACAAGACACCAGTCACCCCCAAAACTGATGTGGGATAAACCCAACAAATATTTTAATTCGATTTTCGAACTGAAATAACCAAAACAATGAAACTAATCGAACAAAAATATTTCCTTTCATGTTAATTCGGTTACGAGAGTAATTTGATTTGGGTTTAAATCCTACCACCGATTTTATGTTTTCCCCGGGATCATATTTCGGTAATTTACACTTTACAGAGACATGGCCTGTGAACCTAGCCACATTGGAAGAGCTAGTAACACAATATCTTCACCTAGTTTTCCCCATCCCATAAGTGGTTTTCAACTTTCTACCACTAATTGTTTTTCATTTCGTATATGAAATTTGACAGAAAGAACTGTAAGCCTTCCACAGTAAAATAGTTAAATAACGACCCCAACAATAAGACTCTTCCATTGCACCCGATCACTGTCACCCCTACCAATCTGAAAAAAAATCATAATCTGCACAAGAGAATCACCAGCCATGGGCCAGAAAAATCAGCGAACCCTTTCTGGTGCCAAAAGCAACCGGCCACGAGAAGATGCTTAACTTTTTCACACGCTTGTAGTCTTCGTACTAACAATCCATGACCTGCCAACATGTAGCTAAACCTCCCAGCGGGGAATCCAAAGGGGCCAATCAGAGAGCAAACAACTCCATCTCCAACCTTCCAACCATGATAAGCAAACTCCGCTTTTAGATTTTGCTCCACGGCAAGGGAGGGCCCTCGCTATGTATCTTCTTCACGTCACGGTCCCATCCACGCGGCCATTGCACCACCACCAAGCACAAACAAATGGCCCAAATCGCTCTCCCACCCCTCTCCACACAAAATTTCCTCCAATTTATAAGACCTTCATGGGTTTCATTCCCAGTGGAATGAGAGTTGCCCACTTCCAACAGAAAGCAAATACCAACTGGGAGAAAGAAGAAGACTATAGAAGAGAAGTGGAAGATAGTGTGTGATCGGGAGAGGATAGAAAAGTGGAAGAGATGGCATCTTTGATGTCTTCCCCATTCACCCTACACAGCTCAAGAACCGAGCCATTTTCCTGTCTTACACAGAGGCATTTGCTGCTTCACTCTGTGCTGTCCAGGAAAGTGGGGGGCAACAGAGCTGGTTTGAGAGTCCGGTGTGCTGCGGTTGGTAATGGGTTGTTCACCCAGACCTCGCCGGAGGTCCGGCGAATCCAGCCGAAGAAGAACCCCAACCTGCCGCGAGTGAAGATTGTGTATGTTGTACTAGAGGCGCAGTACCAGTCCTCCCTCTCTGCCGCAGTCACAAGTCTGAACAAAGAAGCTAGCTATGCCCAGTTCGAAGTCGTTGGCTACTTAGTGGAGGAGCTCCGCGACCAAGCTACCTACAAGGTCTTCTGCAAGGACTTGGAGGACGCCAACATTTTCATTGGGTCATTGATCTTTGTGGAGGAGCTCGCATTGAAAGTGAAGGAAGCTGTGGAGAAGGAGAGAGATAGGATGGATGCAGTGCTCGTCTTCCCTTCAATGCCAGAGGTGATGAGGCTCAACAAGTTGGGATCTTTCAGCATGTCCCAGCTCGGCCAATCCAAGAGCCCCTTCTTCCAGCTCTTCAAGAAGAAGAAGCAATCTGCAGGCTTCGCCGACAACATGTTGAAGCTGGTTCGAACTCTTCCCAAGGTGCTCAAGTATCTGCCAAGCGACAAGGCCCAGGATGCTCGCCTCTACATTCTTAGCCTGCAGTTTTGGCTTGGTGGGTCGCCGGAGAATTTGCAGAACTTCGTGAAGATGATCTCCGGCTCGTACATACCAGCTCTCAAGGAGACCAAGATCGAGTACTCCGACCCTGTTCTGTTCTTGGACAGTGGAATCTGGCACCCTCTCGCTCCCACCATGTACGACGACGTCAAGGAATATCTCAACTGGTACGGCACCCGGCGTGACGCAAACGAGAAGCTCAAGAGCCGGGATGCACCGGCGATCGGTCTCATACTCCAAAGAAGCCATATCGTCACCGGTGACGAGAGTCACTATGTTGCCGTGATCATGGAGTTGGAAGCTAGGGGAGCTAAGGTGATACCAATCTTTGCCGGCGGTCTCGACTTCTCCGGACCTGTTGAGAGGTTCCTTGTCGACCCCATTAGCAAGAAGCCGTTTGTGAATGCGGTGGTGTCTCTGACAGGGTTTGCTCTCGTCGGAGGTCCGGCTAGGCAGGACCATCCAAGGGCCATTGAAGCGTTGCGGAAGCTGGACGTGCCATACATTGTGGCGCTCCCGTTGGTGTTCCAGACGACGGAGGAATGGTTGAACAGCACTCTTGGCTTGCACCCAATTCAGGTCGCTTTGCAGGTTGCTCTGCCGGAGCTAGATGGTGGGATGGAGCCCATTGTTTTCTCTGGAAGGGATGGTAGAACTGGTAAGCCCCATTTCCTTTCTTCCCAGCTAGTTACCATCCCAAAGTGCTCGATCATAGTCATGTTTGCTTAATTGCAGAGGAATAGCTAGTAACTAGATTATCATAGGTAGGTAAAATGATTTGTGTTTTGGTGAATAATTGTTGTGTCATGTTCAGGAAAATCACATGCGCTTCACAAGAGAGTGGAACAGCTTTGCACAAGAGCGGTGAAATGGGCAGAGCTTAAAAAGAAAACTAAGGTACTGCACATGGTCGAGCTACTTAGCAAATTGCTTGTCTTGATTGCATATCTGCTGACATCATTTAGACAGAGCCTCTATAGAGTCTTACGGTTAATGCTAAATATTCGTACCTTATCTTCAAGAACTTCTTTCCATTTCATATGCCAATTGAGAATTCAGACTTGGCTTCAATTTCATATCACGAACGTGGAGGCCTAACCTGTTGCAAATGTGCATCCTGCTACACAGGAGGAGAAGAGGGTAGCCATTACAGTCTTTAGTTTTCCACCGGACAAGGGAAATGTAGGCTCAGCTGCCTACCTCAACGTCTTTGCCTCCATCTACTCAGTTCTCAAAGACCTCAAGAGAGAAGGCTACGACGTCGATGGCCTCCCCGACACCGCCGAAGCACTCATTGAAGATGTCATCCACGACAAGGAAGCGCAATTCAACAGCCCCAACCTCAACATTGCTTACAAGATGAACGTCAGAGAGTACCAAAGCCTAACACCCTACGCCTCCGCTCTGGAAGAGAACTGGGGCAAACCACCCGGCAACCTCAACTCCGACGGTGAGCACCTCCTGGTTTACGGCAAGCAATACGGCAATGTGTTCATCGGAGTCCAACCAACGTTTGGGTACGAAGGCGACCCGATGCGTCTCCTGTTCTCCAAGTCGGCTAGCCCCCACCATGGCTTTGCTGCTTACTACTCATATGTGGAGAAGATCTTCAAAGCTGACGCTGTTCTCCACTTTGGGACTCATGGGTCTTTGGAATTCATGCCTGGGAAGCAAGTTGGTATGAGCGATGCTTGCTACCCAGACAGTTTGATTGGCAACATCCCCAACATCTACTACTACGCAGCTAACAACCCATCAGAAGCCACAGTAGCCAAACGCCGGAGCTATGCCAACACCATTAGCTATCTCACCCCTCCGGCAGAGAATGCCGGATTATACAAGGGTTTGAGGCAATTGAGCGAGCTCATATCTTCTTACCAGTCACTCAAGGATACTGGGCGAGGACCTCAGATCGTGAGCTCCATTATTAGCACTGCCAAGCAATGCAACCTCGACAAGGATGTGCCCCTTCCAGAGGAAGGAGTGGAGCTTTCCACCAAAGAACGAGACCTTGTAGTTGGCAAGGTGTACTCCAAGATCATGGAGATTGAGTCTCGATTGCTGCCTTGCGGGCTTCATGTGATTGGAGAGCCACCGTCGGCAATGGAGGCGGTGGCGACATTGGTTAATATTGCAGCCCTCGACCGGCCCGAAGACGACATCTACTCCTTACCGGGGATATTGGCCTCCACAGTGGGGAGGGAGATTGAAGACGTTTACAGAGGCAACGACATGGGCATCCTCGACGACGTCGAGCTTCTCCGACAGATCACAGAGGCATCCCGGGGCGCCATCTCGTCCTTCGTGGAGAAGACGACCAACAAGAAAGGTCAGGTGGTGGACGTCGCCGACAAGCTCACCTCCATTCTTGGATTCGGATTGGCAGAGCCATGGATGCAGTACCTGTCCACCACCAAGTTCTACCGAGCAGACAGGGGCAAGCTACGCGCACTGTTTATGTTCCTAGGCGAGTGTTTGAAGCTGGTAGTAATGGACAACGAATTGGGGAGCTTAAAACAGGCATTGGAGGGCAGCTATGTGGAGCCCGGCCCCGGTGGGGATCCTATTCGTAACCCAAAGGTATTACCTACCGGAAAGAACATCCACGCCCTCGACCCACAAGCCATTCCGACGACGGCGGCAATGCAGAGCGCAAAGGTGGTCGTTGACCGTCTATTGGAGCGACAAAAGATCGACAACGGCGGCAAGTACCCGGAGACGGTGGCTCTAGTGCTATGGGGTACCGATAACATCAAGACATACGGAGAATCACTCGCTCAAGTGCTGTGGATGATCGGCGTCCGGCCGGTGGCCGACACCTTCGGCCGCGTCAACCGCGTCGAGCCCGTCGGCCTCGAAGAGCTCGGCCGGCCGAGAGTCGACGTCGTCGTCAACTGCTCCGGCGTGTTCCGAGACCTCTTCATCAACCAGGCAAGCAGCATTGATTTGCGATTATTACCACACAAGCATTTCATCGAACAATTTAACAAACAACTGAACTCAATATGATGTGCGACGCAGATGAACCTGCTGGATAGGGCGGTGAAGATGGTGGCGGAGCTGGACGAGCCGGCGGAGATGAACTACGTGAGGAAGCACGCAGTGGAGCAGGCGGCGGAGCTGGGCTTGCCGGTGCGGGAGGCGGCGTCGCGGGTCTTCTCCAACGCCTCCGGCTCCTACTCCTCCAACGTCAACCTGGCGGTGGAGAACTCGTCGTGGAACGACGAGAAGCAGCTGCAGGACATGTACCTGAGCCGCAAGTCGTTCGCCTTCGACTGCGACGCCCCGGGGGCCGGCATGGCCGAGAAGCGCAGGGTGTTCGAGATGGCGCTCAGCACCGCCGACGCCACGTTCCAGAACCTGGACTCGTCGGAGATCTCGCTCACCGACGTGAGCCACTACTTCGACTCCGACCCTACTAATTTAGTCCAATCGCTGCGCCAGGACGGGAGGAAGCCGGGCGCGTACATCGCCGACACGACAACGGCGAACGCGCAGGTGCGGACGCTGGCCGAGACGGTGCGGCTGGACGCCCGGACAAAGCTGCTGAACCCCAAGTGGTACGAGGGGATGCTGTCCAGCGGGTACGAGGGGGTGAGGGAGATCGAGAAGCGGCTGACCAACACGGTGGGGTGGAGCGCCACGTCCGGGCAGGTGGACAACTGGGTCTACGAGGAGGCCAACACCACCTTTATCAAGGACGAGGAGATGTTGAAGAGGTTGATGAGCACCAACCCCAACTCTTTTCGGAAGCTGGTGCAGACCTTCCTGGAGGCCAACGGGCGGGGCTACTGGGAGACCTCGCCGGAGAATCTGGAGCGGCTCCGGGATCTGTACTCCGAGGTGGAGGACAAGATTGAGGGGATTGATCGGTAGCGGCTTTTACTCCTGGGACGATCATAAATAATTGTACTCAAAACTTATCTATGCACTGTTCTTCAATTTTACAATTTTATTATTATTATTATTATTATTATTATTATTATTATTATTATTATTTTTTTATTCCGACTAATATTTTATTTTTAGGGGAAAATAAAAAATATGGCAAGTAATTTGTAAAATAAAAGACCGCAGCTCTTCACTTTCATTTCAGTCAATAAATGATGGTTCCAAGGGGGAGAAACATTGACTAAATTTGAACCCAAAAGAATAAATATACCAAATAAATATAAATAAGACAAAAAAAAAGAGTCTAATTTCTACAACTTTCCTCTCTTCCCGGCATCGTGTCTCGTCGTTCGTCTACATATATTTATAGATTTTTTTATCATTATTTAAAATTAATTGATATAAGAAATATTAAAAGATAACATCGATCAATGAGAGAATGTACTAAAATTAATCTCATAATTGATTTAGTAGGTCTATTTCATTCAGGTGTCACCGCATAAAATATGCTAAGAGATCATTAAGGGTCATATATTCCTTTGAAGTCAAGTGGATTGTATCAGTTAGTTGTGTTAGCAAATATATCGGAGCCTCCCTAGACAGCACTATAAAAGAGAATTGGCATTGTGTGGGCACGCGTGCACACTGTGCAGTCGATGATCTCGGTCATCAATGGCCCAGCATGGGCGTGTGCTCACGGGCGTGCTCAGCGTGCGGACGTACAAAGAGATATCGAGTTGAGAGTTTTGGATATTCCTCCCACAAGGAATATTGCAATCAATTTCGGCAAGGTGCGCCTTGGCGCAAAGGCTTGTCAGCAAGATTTTCCTGACGCACCATGCTATGGCTCGCCATTTCCTGTGTTAGCGGATGATAAATGAGGTTTTTGGTATAAATATATCGCTTCACGTATATTTTGAGCAGCAGATCAATTTTTAGAGGGTACTCAGGGTTTTAGGTGCCAAGAAGAGAAAGAAACCATTTTTTGTTATGAAAAAGAAGTGCTCGGTGGATGGGAATCGATTAGGTCAAGCTTTTCACTGAGTCGTCAACCAATATTTATTCTCCATCAAAGATTAACGCCGATTTGGTTTATTTTCAGTTTTCTCATCCTATTTTGGATCAACCTTGGTTTAAATTGATAGTTTATAGATCTGTGGTTGTAGAAATGTTACTCTCAAAGATTATTGGGAATGGTTTTATTCAAGATTATTTGGGAGTAGTTTTACTCGAAATTGATATTAGGAGTAATTTGTTACTTGATTATATTTATAAAGAAGTTTGTCTCTGTTGGGATCGAATATTTGAAGTTTGGACTGTGGTTTTCATCATAAATTGGCATATTCTCTATTTTATTTTCCCATGACTTGTGAGTTGTTATATTATTTACATTGTCTTGTCAAAAATATTTGTGTTAAAATCCCAAGAGAGAGCTCACACAGTACAAAATTCGAAACCTAGATCTCTCATGAGGATAACTTATCTCAAACCAAGGGGCTTAACAATAATCATTCACCTTTGTGAATTTGAAGAGTGGTGAGTGTAAGTCGTATATGCATTTTTTTCTTCAAGAATTTACGATTAAAGGGTGCACTGATACTCTTTTCTCGATTCAAAGTTGCCTTGTATGTTATTCACGATTTAAAGGTCTTTTTTTCGTAATAACCTAACCAACCTAAATTGGGTGATTTAGAAAAAAAAATTTTTAAAAAAATTTTGTTCTATACTGTAAAACCAACGTAATATTTAATTTAACATCATGAAACATAAAAATGTGCCTCTTTTGTGGCAAATTGATTTGTAAAAAGCCTTTTACAAAGAAAGACCCGCAATTGCTGAAGAGATGTGGCCATAAAATTGTAACTTGCACATGTCAAAAGCTATCATCAACTTTCTGTAGGGGTTGTCTATGTGAGCGATTGATTGAGTTTGAGTTCTATGAGTGTATACACATATATAACTTAATTCAAATACATTATTGATGAATATAGAGATTATATTAATTAAGGTTCAAGATTTAATTACAACCCACAAGTAGGGGTGGGCGCGGACGTCCGAATTTGTCCATCCGTCCGACGTTCGAAGTATGTCCGACCGAATTTGACCGACCGAATTCGACCGAATTAAAACAAACCAAACATGGACATTTTTTGTCCGACCGACCGAGCGACCGACCGAATGTCCGATATTTTATATTAATAATATAATGTCTTTAATATTTATAAGACTAATATTATAGTTTATAAAAATTTTAAAATATAAATATACAGTAAAATTAATTAAATTTATACATAAAATCGATATTTAATATCTTAAATATCTAAAAATGACATACATATAAAAAGGATAAAAGTCACTCTTATATTTAGGAATTTAGAACTATATATTCGCATTAATAATCATATCAAACTACTTGTAATTTAGTTAATATGCCAGTTATTTTTTATTTTTATATATAGTAGATCGTAAAATTGATTTTAGGTCGTTTACCGTGTTAGGACGCGTTACATGGAATTTAGATGGGTTATTAGTTATAAAGCATGTCGTTATGATTTTATATTGTTTGTTTTATTTTATAAATTTTTTTTATTTTATGGATTTTTTTAGGATTTATTTTGAGTTAGTTATTATTATTGACTCGGGACGGAGTCGAGTCGACTCGAGTCAAATCTTATTTACGATATTGCCATTGCTCAAACCACCGGCCGTTTTTCTCTTCCCGTCCAAACCATTGCCGCGCCGCCCACGGACCGGCGGAGGCAGAGGGCGGCGGTCTGGCGGAGGCAGGCGGTGGCAAAGGCAGTCGGCGGAGGCAGGGCAGCGGAGGTAGGCGGTGGCGGAGTCGAGGCGGTGGCGGAGGTCGGGGTAGGTGCCGACAGGAGGAAAGGGGAGGGCGGGGGAGGGCGGCGGAGGGCGGCGGAGGGCGGCGGAGGGCGACGGAGGGCGGCGGAGGGCGGCGGAGGGCGGCGGAGGGCGGGGAGGGCGACGGAGTGCGGCGGAGGGCGGCGGAGGGCGACGGAGTGCGGCGGAGGGCGGAGGGCGACGGAGGGCGACGGAGGCGACGGAGGGCGGGGGAGGGCGGGGGAGGGCGGGAGGAGGGCGGGAGGAGGGCGGGAGGAGGGCGGGAGGAGGGCGGGGGAGGGCGGTGACCGGGGGAGGGCGGCGGAGGCCGTGGAGAGGGCGGCGGAGGTCGGGGGAGGGCGGCGGAGGTTGGGGGAGGGCGGCGAAGAGGGCTGCGGGGGTGGGGGGTGGGTGGCGGTGGTGGCGACGGCGGCGGCGACGACGACGGCGGCGGCGGATTATATTGATAAGTAGGGTTAAAGTTAATAATTAGGGTTTAATTTCGAACCGTCCGCGAACGTTGTCCGGGCCCGGCGGACAAATCGGACATTAACTCGGTCGGACAAGTTTTGTCCGACAAAATTTCGGACAGACGCGGACAATAACTTGTCTGATGTTTGTTCGACCGATGCCCACCC
Source organism: Piper betle (assembly GCA_033002965.1). NCBI lineage: Eukaryota > Viridiplantae > Streptophyta > Magnoliopsida > Piperales > Piperaceae > Piper > Piper betle. The sequence continues at coordinate 7,237 of JAURVB010003009.1, read as the reverse complement.
CTACCCACAAGTAATTCGTGTATGTGTGGTTTGGATATTTTAAATAAATGACAAGCGGACTGGGTATGGCATAGGCGGGCCCACACCAATTGAGATAGCCACCAAGTTTCTTTCTATCCTACGCATGGTTGCATGAATCAGAATCGGAATCGGTTTTCTAGGGGGAATCGGAATCAGAATTAGTCTGAATCGGCCAAGAATCGGCTCAGTTGAATCGGTCCAAATTAATTTAATCGGTCATATATAATAATTTGACAATTTATAATATAAATATATTAAAATTGGGTATTGATGTTATTTTGATATTATTCTGTGTATTATAGTTTCTGATATTTTTAAATATTTTTTAAGATTATTTTTAAATTATTTAGAATTAATTATTATTTTTGAATCGAGTTAGACTCGAGTCAACTTTTAATTACGAGATTGCCACTCTTACCCCCGCCGTCGCTGCCGCCGCCGGCCCGGTCGGCGGCGAGTCTCGTGGCGGCGATGTCGGAGGATGTCGGCAGCCCGATCGGTCGAACAGTCGACGGCCCACAGCCTGCGGCAAGGCGGCCCGTAGCCGGCGCGAGTCGGTGGCGAGTCGGCGACGATTCGTGCGTCACAGCCCGATTCGGTCTGGCCACACGTCGGCGGCGACGTTGCGAGGTCGGCGGCGAGGTCGGTAGCCCGGTTGGCGGCGAGCCCGAAGTCGGGGAGCGGGGCGGCAGCTGGCGGACGAGCGGCGGCAGCGTGGGGGAGCGGGTTTGATTTTAGGTTTTTACCCATGCTTAAATAATTTAATAAAAATCATACCTAGGGTATTTTAGTAATTTCATTAAAAACCGATTCCGATTTAAATCGGCCGATTCCGATTCCACGTTAAATCGGTCGGAATCGGCCGAACTCGGCCGATCTCGGGAATCGGATCGGCGCGATGCTAATCCAATTTAAATCGGTCGATTCCGCACGAAATCGGCCGATTCGTGCATCATGGATCCTACTGTAAATTTGGGAACCGGGCACTTGCGAGTTTCGTTGAATCCATGTGGTTATTTAATTCAATTCAGTTGGCTTATTCATTTGACCCAGTAACAGAGTCACTTCGACTTGTTTATTCAAGGTTGTTGACTCGGTCAATCTGTTTAACTTTGACTCAACTAGTCCAAGTTGATCAAATATCTTTTTTATATTTATTTAAATATTTGTTAACTTAATATTTACTAAAGAGAATATTCAGATCGATTTGGTACATACTATGTATATCACAAATGGCAAAATTACAAATGGCAAAATTCCTTTAAATAACTGGACTTGTTAAATTACAATTATTATCAATGGTAAATTTGAAGCCTAAAAATGCATATTAAAGATTTTTATAATTAAGGATTTCTTTTGTAAATTTTTGTACATCAAAATATTTATCAATAAAAAGTTAAAATTGTTTCATTTTTTTTGTATAAATTTTGTACTAAGTAATTAATTTAATTGTCATATATTTTAGTAATAAGTGTGCTGTGGTGTATCCCTAAACTCTAGTACTTACATTACATAAGACAAAAAAACAAAATTGAATAGAAAACATGTATGCATTTTGCACACGTGTAGTGAGCGATTGAGTTTCAGTTTATTTATATAAAACAAAGAACTTGTAATAATTTAGCCCAGGTGCATCGTGATGGGGCCTAAATCTTGCTTTTTATAAAAATTAACAACTTAAAATTATAAGTACATCTTCACTAATATATTAAATTTTACCCTTAACACATATTAAACGTGTACTGTTATCTTTTAAGAACAAAAGTTACTTGCACATTTTGGGAGAAACCATTTTTGAATGGCTCTCCACTAACACATTGTGCACAAATACATCATCCACCAAATGCAAAAACCTAATATAAGCATCCACAATCTTTTATTCAAATTTTATATTAGAAATATATGGAAATGACTAAGACGATAGTATATCATAATTTTGTCAATAATATAGAAATACATGGGAGATTCAGTCTTCCAATCCATCAATCCAAATAAAAATCCCATCTTCCCACACCCAGTTACTCAAACAACAAAATATGCACAACACCAAAAATTAAACTAAAAATAAAAACCCAAAGAAGATATTATAATATCATGTAAAATAAAAGAATAAATTTAACTGAGTTATTTTCTTGACACAGACATTTTGAAAGCATAATTTTCTAGTATCTGTGTAATTGTTACTTAATTGTATATGGCCCCTGTGACTGTTGGGATTTTAACAACCAAAATCCCCAAACACCATGTTGTGTGTTTTGACAAGGCAAACCAATACAGGATAAAAGATATATGACACACAAATTTAAAGTGGAAACTTCTAAATTGAAATAAAACCACAACCAAAAAATATGAGATGAGTAAAATTACTCCTAATTACAAATCATAGACAAAAGGTAGAGAAGGATAAGAAATAAACTATAGTTGTCTTGTCGAAGAACCCAAACTCATGCTCATGTCTTCTTATGACCCTGTCTAGATCTGTACTCTAACTGACTCCAATTAGGAACACCAATCTCTAACTGGAACACACTCCAATTAGGAATACCAACCAATTAGGAATACCAACCTCTAACTGGAACACACTCCAATTAGGAATACCAACCAATTAGGAATACCAACCTCTAACTGGAACACACTCTAATTTAGGACCGATACACACATCGGACAAAGTAAGTACACCATGAAGAAAGACTACCATGAGGAGAGGCTACCATATAGAGGAGAGCCTCAAACTATATATATATAGGAAAAGAAAACTAGCCTCGTAAATACCAAGAGCCAAAATACTAAATACTTATCGTCTTCAGCAATTCTTCTCGAATTCCTCATACCTCTTGGAATAACTCCATGTCTTTACGATTCCCCATATAATTGAATGTCTTCTCACATCTATCGTATGATGAGGGACCCCTACTATTGTAATACATGAAAATGCTTCCCTTCGTAATTCCAATTCCAGCATTATGTATGAAACTAAGCTCATTGTATAATTATCTATGATTATCTAGCATTTCATTTTCAAAAGGAAATAACTACTAATTTAAATCACTCCAATAAAGATCCAAAGGCCATAAAACATGAAACTCATGTCTAAAAAATATAAAAAATAAAATAGAAGAAAGGAATCACCAACCTTAAGAGTACATACGATGAAATTGACACTTGCTTTAGGGGTAGAACCGTAAAATATCACAATGCTTGTGGGGTTGAGATTATGACTGAACAACATTAATTAGTTTGAGATTATAATATAGGTGACATTGATTAATTATGACTAACGACAATGGCGGTGGAGATGAAAAGAAGGGAAGAACTGAAATTTAAAAAAAACATAGAGAAGTCCAATACGATGAGGTTATTATTATTTTTCTACTTAAAGTTTTTTTTATTTTTCTTTTTCTTATAAGTGTGATCTGGCTCCAAAAATCACAATCACACGAAAGACTTTTAAACTTTTCCCTTTTAACAAAAAAAATAATTATATTTTAAAACTTTTTTTGGAAATTCAATCATAATAACAAAAGATTTATTAATTTTGTTATCATCATATTATAACAAAAATAAAATAAAATATTATATTATTACATAATTATGTAATTAATATGTTATTATTATTACTTAATGAGGTAATAAATATATAACTTTAAAAATAATAATAATAAATTCACATGTAGCATTAAGAAAGCGTCAATATAAATAATTTAATTATTTGCGATAATGTAATTTACGAATATATTTTATAAAAAAACTAGGGTATGCATTAATTATTTTGTCATATAAAATTCTTTTATTTTTATTTTATGATATTTAATAAAGAAAGTACAAAGGCAGACACAAACTTTTATTTAATTTATCATTTTTAATATGAAGAAATCACCAAATATTATGAGTATATCCTTTTAAATATATTAAGAAAAATAAAATTAAAGTTAATTATAAAATTACAATGGATTTCTTTTGTAACGTTTGTATAAGAGTAAATATTTTTTTTAAATTTTTTTATTGTTCTTTTTAAAAACATAGGTGTCATTTTTAATATTTATATGAATAAATGAATTTTAAACATATATTTATATATGTAGGAAAGAAGTTGAAAGTATTTTAAGTGAATATTTACTTACTTATTTTTAAATTATCTTATTAATTGCTTTAATTTTTTATGATTAACTTATTTTTTACTTAATTATAGAAATGCGTATTAGACTGGCTTGATACTCAATTACAGCCATAAATGTTACCGACCAATATTTCAATTTAAAATGACATAAAAATTGTTGCAATTTTTTTGCCTGATAAAGTCGAATTAATTAATCGAGAGATATTTAAAGTGATATGATAGCGGTAAAAGTCAATTTTTTTACCAATTTATTAAGAAATATTTGATAAGATAACAATAAAGTCCTTGCAAATCAGGCATCGATCAGTCATGGTTAATAGTTGTCAACTCGATCAATTAATAGTATTAATGGTTGTACTAAAAGCTAATTTGATACATAATTACATGTTAATGGTAGTTGAAATGCTTTATTTAATTATTTTAAGCCTTGAAATTTGTGTTGGCAACCCAGAGATGAAAATAGCACCTAAAATGTAAAATATAAGAAAATAAATAGAAGATTGTTATATTTATAATATTTAAAAAATATTTTTTATTTAATAACATTTATTTAAATAAGATATACTATATTATACAGACTCTATCACCCGTAACTCGTACTGGATCCAAATATTTTTAGATAGTGATAAATCTAAGTAGCCCAAATTCATATACGTAACCTTAGCAGCGTGATCTAATTTGATTTTAGATAGTGATAAATCTAAGTCCCCCTTACAATCCTTGAGAAGAATCAGATTTTGATGGGTAAACCATAAGCTGCTCTTCCCAGTCTTATTACTTGCCAAATTGGACTATTTGATGGTAAGGGTTCTCGTCGCGCAAATTGAGTTGAGTTTTTGATCAATTCAAATTCGGTTAATTTTCAAGGTCGAGTTGAATTAATAAGGATTTGAGTCGAATTCGAACTAGCTTGATTCGTAATTATTGTTGTTGTTTTTTCATATAAATTATATTAAAATTTAATTTATAATTAAAATATCTTAAATTTATGGATAAAAGATTATTGAATCATATATAAATTTATTTAAATTTGATATCATATAATAATATTTTATAATTTGATTATATTTATATAAAAAAATTTAAGATAAACATGATAAAAAATCTTATTTTTTATATAAAATACGAGCTTTGAGTTAAGCCCAAGCCTAACTCATTGAATATCGAGTTAAGCTTCGAATCGAGTTTTTTCAAGTAGAGTATTTAGCTAAATTGAGTTTAATCGAGATTTGCACAATCCTACTTGATTAGTATATAATTTATGAATGAGCATATAATTAGGTCGATTGGTATATAATTTATGAATGAACATATAATAAGGTTACATACTCTGTGGAAGTTCCATTGTGACCGAAGTTTTCCACCGTCCCATGACTCCATCTCTGGACGACTTATCATTACTCCGCTAAATGGCAACAGAATTGGAATTTAAAGCCTAGAAATTGGAATAGCCGTCATTGACCATTTCCGATCAAATTTTCCTTCATTAAAATTTAAATGCAATCAAACGTTGAAGTATTCATGCTACCCTTTCCTCATTATTCAATATATCCCAAGATAATAAAACACATAAATATCTAAAAATACAATTTTTTACAAAGTATATCCATGTTCCATGATTTGATTTGAATATAAAATAGATTGGCTCGGCTCGAACTTTATCGTTGGTTTCCATTTGGGTCGAACATCGAATTAACCTAAGCCAAACCAATTCCTTTTTATTTGTTTTTGCACGCATTGTAACAAATGACAAATGACAACACTTATTGCAAGCAATGATCGGGAAAACCATCCAAAAGTTTGCCCGAGCATGTTTTAACACGACCCAACATGAATGGTGGTTTTGAGGTAAATAAGATATCCACGCAAAATCATTATGTAAAATGAGGGAGCTGCCACCCAACCATAGTTGGCAAAATCAGAATTGGTTTTCGAGGGATTCACTGAATATTCTGATATTATTTTTATGTTATAATGTTTATTATATTTTATGATATTTTCCTTTCGATATTTTTTTATAGATTCTATGAATTATTTGGAGTTAGTTATTATTATTGACTCGAGTCAACTTTTAATATAAGCAATGCACTGTAAGTTTCATTCATCCCTTCTCTCTCCCTGACGCCACCCATCTTCCCTCCCTGATCGCCGCCACCCTGTCGCCTCGCCCCTGCTACCTGTCACCCCGTCGTCGCCCCCCCTCCCCCCCTTCGCTCCGCCCTGTCGCTGCCCTCTTTGCCTCGTCCTCCCACCGCCACCATTGCCGGTTCAAGAATTGGTCAATTTGAGCCGATTCCAAAATCGGGTGAAATCAGCCGATTCAAAGACCGATTCGAGCCGAATACCGATTTACATGTTTTTTTGACGCGGATCGCTACGATCGTGATTTAAATCGGCCATCTCGAGTGGAATCGGCCGATTTTTGTAACCTAGCCCCCAACTGAGCGCAGAATCAGTTGATATTAGAGGGAATTGACTCATGCTGATGTTCTTTTCTTGTCTAGTCAATAGAATGCTTTTGCAGGCAAGTTGGTTAGGTTGCTAATTAAGCGAGCCAGCTTGCGACCATTTGGCATTCGGTCGACTCGAAACTCAATATTTAAATACTTGAGGTTGAACTCTAATCCTACCAGTCGAGTTTGAGCAAAGTAATATTTGACTTGACTTGACTCGAAATTAACTCGTAAGTCAATTCGAACTCAATTTGATAATAAAATATAATAATATGGCGATAACATTACTTGCCTACTCAAAATAATATTTAAAATCATAAATAAATATTATTATTGACTACGTACTAAATAATAGTGGTGGTGGGGTGTTTTATTTTGTTTTTTATTTTTTTATCAAATCTGAGATTGTCTCTGTAATTGAACAATCCAAATTAAAATTTAAGATAAAAATATTATCTGCCCCCTTGCTAAGATTATATATATATATATATATATATATATATTATTTATTATAAAATAGTGGGATAGCTCGGAGCGGTCAGATTTAAGACCATGAAGGTCATGTGTTGAATCCTGACTCATCACATAATTTAATATATATTTTTGTTGGATATGCCTTCCACCCTAAGAGGGGGGGGGATGAACA